>WSLM01000366.1:0-18821 GCA_019677335.1 Ceratobasidium sp. UAMH 11750 | reverse complement strand
ACGCGCCCAACTCGATAGAGGGTTGTGCACACATCGCTCGCCACGGAGTCCCGAACAAAGATATCCAAGCGTCAACCGAGGTCTCGAGTGACGTGACCCTGAAACTATAGTAAGTATGGCCAGGTGGTCTCATTTAGGACTCGAAATTGGGTAAGAGCGGGCAGAGATGTTAAGCGTATGACCACGTGATGATATATTTTCGATGTTCAAAACTGCTGACTAATATCCAGGGGGGGTGTGACCTTGCAGTAGCAAGGTGATGGAGTATTTGGAAGAAACGAGGTGGAAAATGTCCGTGCGACGGGATCGGCCAATTGCTGCGAACAAGCGTTGATCGGGGATGTAACGAAGCCCACATACACGTGACACCGGCGATGTCGTTGTCGCCGCTACACGTGACTACTTTTGTTGACCACCATGTCGAGCGTGGTATACGCGCATCTGAGCGGGCTACACGCGGCCATCGCCCCGGTAGACATCCCTACTCAATATGAGGATGTCGAGCGGGACGAGTCAGACGGCCTAGTCGAGCATGCCGAGTATGCGACGACGATGCACGCTCACGATGCCGGGACGGTGTTGCTGAGGGTCCTCGACGGCGGACACATGCTCGAACTACGTGCACTCGAAAGCGGAATACGCCCCGCTCGCTTTGCATTTTCTTCACGAATTGCGTTGCAACCAGCGCTCGTAATGCTTGGAATTGCGGAGCTGCATGTGCTAGTCGTCACCGTCAATGGCTCGCTCTTCCGCTTGCGATTCATGCTGCCAAACCTCTGGATATCAAGCCAGCACGAGGCCAGCGAATACCATATTACTTCTCTTGACGTTCCTATCAATGGGCCTGTTCATGTACCCGAGGTTGGAGTCGTGTTCATTGGGTTGAACGATGGTGGTGTCTTGCGTCTCACTGCAAAAATGCATGGTTTGGAATATACAGGTATGTTACTCGTTTAATCGTTAATCTTCGCTAATTCTCCTTTAGGCGACTGGCTCGAAGAGTCACTGCATGGTCCTCCAAACTTTTTTCCTTCGCTGTCATCTCTCATGCCGTCCTTCTATGCATCTGGTCCCACTGTTCCACACCCATCGCAAATAATTGCACTGGGATCTATCCCCTCTCCTCTCGCTGACTCGGGACATGCACGCGCCACCTCGCTTGTTGTTTCACTGTCTAAGGATCGGCACCTACGTGTTTGGCTCACGGGCAATGGCAAATTCGTCGCGTCAAAGCAGATACCATCCCAACTCTTCCAGGCAGACGCGCTTGCACTGGCCAGCTCTCGTGCTATATCTCCTGGCAAAACTCCGGCTCTCGATGGCAACCTCATTGACTCTGACTATCGCCCTATTCTTCGCGTCCTGCCACCACTTTTCGACGAAGATGAACCTGTTTCGGATCTGGATGCCGGCACGGAAATTGTGGTATTCATGCCTACCCCCTCGGCGGATACTGCCGGGTTCTTCCTCCTGTATCGACTATCTTCTCAAGATCGTTCTTCTACTCGCCGCGACCTCGCTTTTATCGGGCGCAAACCTTGTTCCGCTCAAACGGCGGGTTGGGAGTTGCGCGACTTTATCGTCGCTGACGAGGTCATGTACCTTCTCTGGAACGCCCAAGGTCGTGGAGTTGTTCATACAAGCACCTATGACCTGGAAGACACCGAAGGCGAACAGCAAGCATGGTCTGTGTTATTCACCGATGGCGAAAAGGAGCTTTCCCCTGATTCGTTCGAAGAGAGCGCTCAAGAAGGGGAGACGTTGGCTTCGAGTATTCTTGCAGCTATCCTCCGACCTGGTGCCTTTTCCCCCTACACCCTCAATATTGCTACAGTCCAATACATCCACTCCCTCGTAGGTGCCGCCCCTCACCTCCTCAATACGTCCTATCCTACTCTGGCAGAGCGTATTGCGGCCGTGGTAGGGTCGAGCGTGTCGCTCTCCACGGACCCTCGAACTGGCGTCCAGTTGTGGGATCGCTACTGGAGTGCGCTCCGACGTGACTGGGAGGGGTTTGTTGCGCGTTGTCAAGCCGTGGAGCGTGCAGGACGCTGGCCACTTGGTCTAGCACGTGCACGAGATGGCTCGGTTGTCGTACTAGCCAGGGAACGCCTAGGGGCGATTGTCCAGCTTGATGAGCCCATGGCGGTGCATGCTCTCGCGGGCGCCAGTACCAGCGTAAACCCGAGCGTCAGCACTTCCCTGTTCAATGTTGCCTGGTCCCTTCGCGCCAATATCCCCGTTACCGATCTGCGCGAAGTCGAGGACGCTCTGCGAGCTATTGGAGACGGTCGGATTGCGTACTCGCACGATTCGATATTACATGACGTTGCCCAGCGCCATTTGGACGGGCTTATTCCCGAGGGCCCAGCCGCATTCGTCCGCGCTGGTCTCAGCATGCTAGGAGACCTTGAGGACGCTGTGAATGCTGCGCTCGGGGTGATTACTCGGTTGGAATACGTGGTCAAAGTCGAGGCCGAGGATCCAGATGCTTCGTTCAACCCGAGTTTAGGAGTGGGCCACGATGGGGATTGGAAAAAGGCACTCACCACCGCGTACGTCGGACACACGATTGAAGCACGTTACGATTTGTGTCTCTCTTTGCTCGTGCTACTCTTGTTTATCACTCTCGATGCGCCCGATACTCTACGCTCGAGTCCAGCGGCAGCTCGTACATGCGGGACATTCCACGCGCTCGGGCTACTACGTGCACTGACCCTGCAAAGCGCTGGGGATATGGATGGTGTCGCAGGCGGATATGGCGAAGGAGAGGACGACATACTGGCTCGGTTTGAAACGCTAGGCTTTGCGTCACCCGGTCCAGGGATGGGCCCCATGGGCATTAGGACGGGCCCTCAGTATTCAATAGTCCACGCTCTACTGCCCCGTGCAACACTAACTGCAAGCGTGCTCCAGTCTGCCCATGTTTTTATCCGCGAAACTGGCGTACTGGCTGACCTTTTGAGTGGAAACGGGGATACTGAAGGCGGTGTGGGTGCACTGGGCCTGATTGAACGCCTGCGAGTGCTGGGGTACTTGGATTTTGCACGCGGGCTCGTGATGCGTCTTCCACCTGCACCTGGAGTCTGTTATGTCCATGCAAGGCTGTTAATGGATCTTGGGCGCCCGGACGAGGCGAACGTAATGTTCCAAAAAGTGGCCAACAACTTTGGTAAGCTACACATGAATTTATTTCTCGCTTGCTCTTGTAACGCGCATTTTTAGGTCCGACCACACACCTTACAGACTTTGACCGAACAAGTCTCCAATCTGTTCTTCCACCTCCACTTACGATTGACTCTGCTTGCGCCTACCATCGACATGTCGCCGAACTCTTCAACGACGCGTGCTGCCTCGCACAAGCTATTCCGTTCTGGCGCCAGGCAATTGAAGAAGCTCCGCCTGAGCTTGATGCACGAGGAATGTGGAGTAAGGTTTTCCGAGCGCATATTGATCTGCAGATGTGGGAAGATGCCTATATGGTACTCGTTAGCACACCCTACGGAGATCTGTAAGTCCTGCTTGCATGCCCCGCGAGTATGGTTTCTAATTGCCACCCAAAATAGGCATCGCGAAAACGTCCGCCAGCTCGTAATCGCGATGTGCGAAGCAAACCAGATCGACCGGCTCGCACGCCTTGGCTTCGTAGGCTATCATGTAGAGGTCGAGCGCACGCTCTCTTTCAAAGCGCGTAACACCGACCCATTTGCATGGCCCGATTATGCCAAAGTCCTCTACGCATGGCACGTGTTTAGGGGAGACTATCGGAGCGCTGGTGCAGCTATGTACGAGCGCGCACGGCGGTTGGGCGAAGAGGCCATTGCTGGCTTTGGTGTTGGAGGGGCTGGTCTGCAAGACGAATTTGTGCAAGTCGCGAATGTACAAGCGCGGTGCTACCTTGCCGCGATTAATTCGCTAGAGTTAGTTGACCCGTCACATTCATGGGTATTATTAACTGCTACGATGGACGAGGGAGACCAGGTGCGTTCGGGTACCTTGGCTCAAGGACTACTTAGACTAACAACAAGGCTTTAGACCCGAAAACGGCGCAAGCTTACGGTGCACATCCCCGAGCCCAAGTTTAACCCCGATTGTAAAGACTTTGAAGTAGTCCAGCTCTCGGATATGAGGCAAGAGCATGCGCTTGTGAGCGCTCGCATCGAGCTTCTGCGCCATTACCCTGAGCTCAACTATCACAGTATGTTTGTAGTCTATTGGCCGCGTGCATGTGTTACTTACCATATCCCTAGGCCTGTCCTCCGCGCAAGACTTGGTTTCGCTCTATGTGCGCGCAAATAATTTTGATTCGGCACTTGCGACCGGGCGAGTAGTCGGAGCGGACCTCAGGGCGGCATTTGCGGATCTGACAACTCAGTGTATGAACTTGACAACCCTGGGCGAACTTGCGTTGGTGTTTGGTCCCCATTCCTTTTGCACAGATACCTGACGAGGTTTGATTCAGGGATGGCGAGAGTATACCTTGGCTGGAGACAGATCAGACGCTAGCATGGGATGGGTCAACCGTACAGGTAAGTTGTTGCCTGCCACTGGTCAATGTCATTCTGACTAACAACCTGATAGCGCGCCTGGCACTACCTCCAGCTAAGCCTTTCCCGACATGACATTGAGGAGGGCGACTGGACGTACCGCAAAACTGCAATGGACACGATGCTGGAGCTCGATCGGTTCGCACGACTCCCACATTGGCTCGTAGCATTCTTCCTGGTACGTCATTGATCATCCGACGTACCAGAATGAAAATATTAAATATGCGCAGGAAAATCAACCCGACTATTTGGTGCGGTTGTGCTTAAAATACAACAGGATACAAGAAGCGTTACGGTATAGCATCCGAATGGTCAGGGAGGTGTGATATTTACATTTGTCACGCCGAAGCCAACTCAATGAGTCTTTGTAGGCGACCGAGGCATTATCTGTGATGCCCCCTCAACATGCATCGACGACCTGCCTGCCATACTCGTTACTCGATCAGCTTATCGCCGTAGCGGAAAAGGACGGCCCTGCCGAGCAAAAGCAACTAGCAGGGTCTTTAAAGCGAGATCTTGCTGCTCGACTGTCCAAGTTACAGAGATGGAGTGCACCTCTGTAGATCTGTGTATACTCGTACTACGTCTCTCTGTTGATTCTTGCAGCTTTCCAATGGTTTGGATGATTTTATCAGCCCGGTATTATACAATCAAAAGAGCAATCAACGATACATCATAGCTCTTCCTTGCTCGCATGGGGAGTCTCGGCGTGTGTAACTGGCAATTGGCTAGCACCCCGAACGGCCGCCGCTTTGGCTGCTTCAGCTCTGTCTGCAGCCGCACGTTCCTCCTCGCAGTGAACTGGTGGTGGGGTGTTTGGGTCGATAGGAGGATGTTCAACCCAACCAATATGCCTATACTTCTCGTGATTGGCAAAGAATTTCTTCCAGTGTGCTAAAGACTGATGACAAGTTAGGCTTTACGACCAAGTTGCCTCCCCGGAAGGAAATGTGTCCCACCTTGAGCTCTTTCTCGTTCAACCCCCTTAAGTCATGAGTTAAATGAGTCTGGAAGCAACCCGTAGTGTAAGCTCGAGCCGCGTCCTTCCCCGCACTGCAGAGAAAAGGGATGAGTACCACCTCGGCTCCCAAGCAAAATATTCCTTACAATGAATGATAAGAGCCTCCCGGCCCATAAATGCGACGACCCTCCGTCACATCGTACACATCACCGTCGATCTAACATAGCTCAGAAACAGCTCCAAGTTCGTTGCAAGCCAACCTACCGCAAGATAGACACCCTTTACAGGGTCAGTTCCATCAAACTTGGCCAACTGGCTTTCAGTAAACAGTGTTTTGTTGGTCTAGTTTGCAAGTTAGTACATGAAACCACAAATGGCATGTGATACTCACGGGCCACCAAGACCTGACATTGACTAAACGACCTCTAGCACCCCATACCAAGCTTCCCGTCACAAGTTGACCGGTCAAAGCAATCATGCCAATGAGGACGAGCAGAGTCTTGATGACTTCCCAAAGACTCCAAGAATCGTCATCTCTCTCTTCAGGACCGACTTCTTCACCGCGAGCTATCTTTTCAGCACGAATGCGTTTGCGCTCTTCTTTCTCTGCCAGGCGTTTGACTTCCTCTTCCCTGTACTTCTGATATCTGAACAGCAAAGTTACTAATTCTCTTGTACCAAGATGTAAACATGTCAATTACTTACGCAAGGTATGGTTTGTTTGCCTTCTTTTGCGACACCAGACGACCTTTCGAGTCCCTTACTTTGGGGTTTCCATCTTGGTCAAAGAGTTGTTCTGGGGCAGCGGCATCAGCTGGTTGATCGTCAGCCATAGAGAGTCACTAGTCCAATAGCCCAAGTGGAAGTGCCAAGACAGTGTGGTGGTTCGTCCAGAGCGCACAAGTCCTGACGTGGCCGCGATGTCATGGTAATGATTACACGCGGAGCCAGTGTGCACGTGATAGGAACCCCAAACAAAAATAGTTCGTATTGTGATGTGGATATGATACATGAAGTTACGCAAAGAAAAAGAGACGATGGCAAAGCGAGCGTCCAGACCTCGGGCACATATCGAACACCTCTAACTTAACAGAAAAGGGCTACATATGAAAATCGAAATCAAAATATAGCGGAATTATTATGTGGAAAGCATGCCGGGATCGATGCTGGTGTCACCAGACCGATGAGAAGTACCAAATATCTCGTCAAAGAATTGCTTGCCCTCGGTGGAAAGCGCTGGGAGCTGGTCAATGTTTAAACGCTGATCGCTGTCCCGCGCGGCCTTGTGACGACGTGCGCGTTCTTCATCCCAGATGGAACGGAGGGTGGAACACAAGTTTTTGATACCGAACAGGAACCCATAGTCAGGCTCCTCGGGCCGATGAGGGGGGAAGCGGGCGTATAGCCGACCAGAGGGGTCAACGGTAGTTCCATAACCTTTTCCCTTTGGTTGGTCGTCCTCGTAGTCCGGAGGAACCACGGTGTACTCCTTATTAGTAATTGTATGCGCGAAATCGACCAAGCGAATATTAACCTCCCCGCGTCTTCGCTTATCGTGATGATTACGTTTAGCAGGGGGACCGTCGAGCACATCCTCACTAGCAGTGCGGCGCAGAGTTTTCCGTGTGGTATCCACCTCGGCAGCCCGCCCGTTCTCGCGATCGAGCGACTCGCCCCGCTTGGTCCGCGACGAGGGCTTTTCCGACACGTATCGAATGTAACCGTCTTGAGCATCCCGATCGCCGTCGTAGATAAAAAGTAGGCTGCAGCCGTAGAACCGATACCCCTTTAGCCGGTGGATGATACGAGCGAGCGCGCAAAGTTTATACAACAGCGGTGGGATGTGGTAGACCAACAGCCGCTCGCCATCATGAAAGAACGACGCGAGTGCGTGCGGAAAGTCATCGGGACGTATCTCGCGCCCAGTGTACTTGTTTTGGGTAGTATATGACTGTGTCTGGGTGTTCCAAACCTGAACCGCGCGTTAACCATCATCCTTGAGCCGAGCCCATTTCAGTCACATACCTGCATACCGCATACCCGTACCCCCAAGGTGCGACTAGTTGTCCGATCGCACTTCTTCCTCTGACTCTTTTTCTTGGCCGCAGTAGCATCGACCCCATACTGTCTCGTACCCATCTTCAGATCCAAGACCGACGGATTCTTCAGGCGTCCCGTCAGGTCTTCCAAAAGGATAAAGTGCTCTTGGCGAGCGATCGCGGGCTGCAACAGTGAGTGTTGAGGTGAGGGGGGAGTTGTCGATTCAGGAATGTTGGGTTCATACTGCAACGGCTCGGGCGCAGCAGCAGTGACGAATCGAGAACGCGACGGGCCTAGACTCCGGCTACGGCTCCTCAACATGCGCATGGATTTGTTCAAGGCGGGAGGTGCGGACTCTTGACGGTCGTCCTCTAGCGAAAACACACTGATAGAATCCGAGCGCCCGCGCTTGACCTCGGGCTGCCCCTGTTCGGGTGATCCCTTGATGAGAGTTTGAGCGTTCAACATGCCGTCGCTGTGCACCCGTCGCAACGATGATGAAGTCGAGATTTCAAACGACGTCGACGGCCTTGTAGGGGTCTCGCATGGCTTCCGCAGCCCAACTTCGTCCAAGCGCTTGCGGCGAAACCTCCCGCGACGCTTAAGCCGACCAGCAGCGCCTTCTCCTTCTGCGTCCGCAACATCCCCTTCATCTTCGGTACGAACGCCAGTAATCGCGGCGGCAGCCCTCCGACGAAATTTCTTGAGCACGTCCCTAAAGATATGATCCTTCAACCGCGTGTTGACAGTGGTGAACCCCATCCCGTCAAAGCAGCGCGACTCTGGCGATACGCGACCGACTAAGCCTTGATGAGAGTCACAGTGGCGCAAGAACGAGGGGCGGATAGTGTCCATATTTCCTTCGCTCTGGCTGTCCGCGAGCCGAGCAGAGAGGTGCGGAGGAAGCCCTCGGGTGCCGATATGCGTATCGGGGGAATTGGCAGGTGTAGGAGCACCAGTGGTGTAGCTCCCATTACTATCCGCTGTGATAAACTGCCTCGCCAGGGGGCTCGAAGCAGCACTGATCGAGTTGCTCAACTGTAGCCCGGTCGTGGCCAAGGGGGGTGCTTTGGTATTGACGCCATAAGCGAGTTCAGGAGTGGACTCGGTAGCCCTGTCCATAGAACCAGTGCTGTAATGAGCACGCAGCGCGCTCCCTCGGCCGCGAAGCATCCAAGTCGGCACCATATGAGTGTTCGAGTCGAGCGCCACCTCCGGCAACTCATCGTCGGTTGAATGCGGGTCAGGCACCTTCCGGATGATCGGCAGGTCGGACGCTGCCTTTTCAGCGGGTGGGCGAATGGGTGAGACGGAATGATTCGTGTCGGTCGTGCTCTCGAGTTGATCGGGAATAAGCGCGGGAGTAGGGGGATGGGATGGACGACGAGCACGACGATAGTTGACAAGCATCACACCGAGATAACGCGGAATGAACCCCAGCAACGGTGGAGCGTCTCTTTCAACCGCCTCGTAGAACAAGTTTTCCCGACTAACCAGCGGCTAAGAAGATCAAATTAGTTTCATCTACATTTACAAATATGGAAACTTGACGTACTTTGCACACGGCGCGTTTCGTAAACTTATAAATCGCGCTGTGGCCACCAACCTGGTTCCGAAAGGGTCGCAACGGTACAGACGGCAAGGCGCCATCGATGTCCAATGAATCAAGCTCATCTTGCGTATCAATCGCCCCGTTTCCACCTCTTTCCTCCTCATCGGATACATCGCCAAATTCCGGGTTTTCAACGGACACATGTCCACTTGGGGCGGAAACTGAGGTAGGGTGCGACCGAGATAAGGTGGACGCGTCGGAAAAGCTTGATGTCATAGACGTGGTTTCCCATTCCGAGGAGTCCGAATAGGTAGCATATGGTGACGGGTGAGCGGGTCGAATCGGGACGGGAGACGTGGGGAGCGGTTGAGAGCGGTTGGTGGGTGTGGCATCCAAGGGGTGCTCGACAGCGGTGGGTGATTTGATAGGCTTGGTGGGTAAATCAAGTATCACCTCGGTAGTCGGTACTTTGTTCGAGGACGTTGTGCGAGAAACAGAGGGCCGAGGACGAGACGCTCGAGGTGTAGCGTTTACAGTCTGGTTCGAATCTGAGCGCAACAGTGCAGACGACGTAGAGGGGCGACGAGTAAACCGGGGAGTAACCGGTGATTGTTTGTTCTGAGGTCGACTAGTCGGCGTAGTAGACAAGGACGAGTTGTCCTCCCCCATAGATTCACTCAGAGCGCGAGGAGAGGTTGTGTAGACGACCCGAGTGGGTGATTGCCTAGCCGCTCGTGAGTGACGAGAGACATCCGGGCTACGGCTGGCGCTGCTCTCAAAGACCGAAGGAAGCGTGTCGTCCTGCCGCTGCCAACTACGACCGCGCGGGTCATCATCTAGCAAGTCGTCCAAGATAATCCCAGCCCTATCCGACATGCTCGCACTCCGTTCATGGTGATCCTTTGCCTGCCCATCCCCTTTCCCATCTCGGACATCTACTCGCTCCACCAGAAAAGACTTGGTCCGTTTGTTTGCTGTGCTGGGTTTACGGTCGGGCCAGTCAGCACGAGAGACGAATTGGGCCTCACGAACCTCTTCAACGCCATCGGCCGAACACACTGGTGGAGAAATAATTGCAGGAGCCTTGCCTTTGATGGTCGAAGCTCGGTGCGAAGCGACGGTGTGGTGTTCGATGGAAACTGACGCGAGCTCTTCATCTGGAGTAGCCGATGTCGTTTCCTTGAAAATCTGAAGCGAGGCAGCGACCTTTCGGCCAATACCAGCAGACGCAGAGGTCGGTACGATCACCTCGCGGGCCCGAGTTGCAGTGAGCGCGGACGAGGAACTGTCCCCAGAAGAGGAGACATTGGGCGAGGATGAGCGGCGCCGCTGACGGCGTGCCTCTGGTGATGCGCGAGACGCGATGGGGATGGGGGCGGGAGGCATAGTGAGCGCAAAGCTAGTGGTGCTAACCGGACTTCGCTGCCTGCCGGGGGCGGCACCGCCAGGAGTTACGGCAGCACTGTCATCCCGGGGCTTGGGACTGTCCTCGTCTGACGAAACATCGCTGTTTGTAAAAACCCGACCCAGTGCTGTGCGCCGTTGCGAGGACGAGGGGTGCGAGACCTTGTGTGAATGGGAACGCCGATAGGTCGAGACACCGTTCTGCGTTGGAAAAGAACCGTTGCGCCGTCGCTCGCGTTCTCTTAGGGCCTTGTTGAGTGGATTATCGTTTGACGGGGATGTGCTCGATGGTGGATACGGTACTTTTGTAGGCGAGGAGAGAACCGAAGCAGGGGCGCCGGTCATGGTGAACAGGCAACTGGCAATTTCTGTAGCCATGTTGAGCACGATTTACACCTGGTGCGTCGTCGACTTACCGTTGCTATACAGCAAAGACGACCAGGAGCGGCGTCGGTGAATCGGTTGTGGTGGTGACTTCACAGAATGGACCTTGACGATGTCCCGAATAATGGAGCTCACGTGGATGAGTCAGCCGGTTGTCAGCTTCACAGGTGGCTGAAAGTTTTTAAGGGGGAGCACACAGCGCGCTCAGCCTGGCTTTATATATCGTGTGTGATGACCCCTGGCCAAAGCCGCGCAATTTGCACGAAGCGATTTGCTCAGTTGCGCTTGTCCCCCGGCGTGTGGCGTAGCCTGGATCATCCTTTTCTCCCAGTGGTCGGTTCACAAACGTGCCTCAGCTCGTGCGTAACGACTAGCGTCCCCCGAAGGCTTGTCACTTTCCGTACACTCTATACACGTGTCCGCGTTTATCACGTCCTGGTAGCTGTCCTGTCGCGATTATCACCGCTCTGGAAATGCCTTCGAGTCAATATTGCTCATGGCCACCGACATTCACGCATGAACACTCGATTCTGCGGTCTTCTCGCTCTAGCGTCTATGCTTCTAGCTCCTCCTGGCTTTGTGCGCCGACGCGGGGGCTCGCTAGACATGTACCGCGCTGTGTGCGACTCTTTCGACACCATGAGGCTGGTTTTAGATCTCGCAGACACCGGAATTAGAGTGACGTCGGACCAGCCGGTAAACTCATCGAGCCATCAATCACTTGCCCATGACGATGGGACCCTCCATCGCCCCAACCTGCAACAAAAACGTAAGTCACCACGCGTAACAAATCGAATGAACGGGCACTTCAGTGGCCTATTTTACTATGATCGCCCTCATGGATCCCACCGATTCTTCGCTTATACCACCGATATGTACACGCCTGCAAGATTGAATACGATGTCGACAGGTCAGCAGGCCGTTGAATGACCTCATGCCGCGAGCTTGCCTTGCTCGTTGTCGGCCCTAATACACTCGAATCTGGTTTTAACGTTTTCGGCTTAGAGGGTGCTGTCGCTTGGCTCGGAGCCTGCCCCGGTGCTTCACATGTTTTGGCTGCGCACAAAAATATGCGCCCATGATCCGAAACCTGAGAAACGTTTGTCGGCTTTGTCTTATGTATGGCCTTGCGGGCCAAGCAGATATCTTTCAGATGGTCCATTCGCCTTGAACGGCGCTCGGGCCGTTTGTATTGCAGAAAGAGTTGACCTTAAACCCGCCTCTGGCCAATGTACATCGATAATCGAGAACAATGCTTCTACGAAAAACCCTCAACACCCTAGTTCTCAGCGATAGGCGTTCCCCGGCCACCTAGCGATCCATCGTGGGCCTAGGTCCTGCAGGATATCTCTGAGCAACGTTCGTTGAAGCCAGCATGTAGCTATACAGCACCACTAAACAAGCGCCAATCAATCCCTTGGCACGGTCAATCATTCACCCGGTGGCAGTCCTGGGACTCGCCCAACCCACGACGGACATCTACAACTTTAAATCGGGGAGAAATGTCTGCCGCGGCTATTCGAGCGGTCAAAGTCGATCCAGCGCGTACTGCTTTCTTTATTTGTGATTTGCAGGAGCGAATTCGTACGTCGTGTATGTTTCTGTTGTGTGGGTCGATTGTGGACTGACGCGCTGGTCTAGGGGGCGTGATATGGAAATTTGATGATATCGTCTATACTGCAGGCAAAATGCTTAGGCTGGCCAAGGTAGATGGATTTCCCGTGGGAGTTCTTTGACTGAGCCTTTGAAGATTCTCAATGTGCCAGTTCTAACTACAGAACAACACCCTAAAGGTGTGTATGCACACGCACGCTTGTTGAACTTGACTGACACTTTGCACAGTATTCGGGAGTACTGTTCCAGAGCTCAACTATGACGCGCTTGGGCCTCTCCAGATAGGAATATTCCCGAAAACCAAGCAAGCACCTCTTTCTCGGATCTTGTTCAAAAACTAAAGCAGCCAACCAGGTTTTCGATGATCACAAACGAGGTCGAAGAGGCCATCCAACAACAGCGTATTAACGGCGTTGTACTTATGGGCATCGAGGTACGTCGCGTGGGAATCCATCTCACTCTCACGACGTGCCTAGCCAAACTCTAATACTTCAACAGTCGCAGATCTGCATTACCCAGACAGCGATCGACCTACTCCAGCGTGGGATCGACGTCCACGTTCTGGCCGACGGCGTGTCGTCTTGCAACAAGGAAGAAATTCCGTGGGCGCTGGCGCGCATGCGGCAAGCGGGGGCCCAGATCACGACGAGCGAGAGCATGCTTTATCAGTTGATCGGTAAGTGGGGTTGTTGGAGCGGGGGATATCTCGGCGGGTTAAGCGAGAGTTTGAATCGGCAGGTGACGCGTCTGGACCTTCCTTCCGTGAGTTTGGCAAGGCGATGAAGGAAGAACGAGACAAGAGCAAGCAAGTGCTTGCTTCGCTGCTGGGCGAGGGCTCCGGTACTAGGCCCGTCGCCTAGCCGGAAGCGGGGAGACGCTGTGCCGATAATAATACAAAAAATGAACACGTATTGTTTTGTTTCAAAAATCAGGGCGGGCGGTGCAGTTCAGCACCGCATACATGCATACTTTTTTCCGTACATGGCGCGGAGTTGCCTCGAACAAACTCTTGTTCTGCTCCTGGTTATTAATCCTCGAACAGCCCTCGCACGAGGCGCGGCACAGTCACCCACTGAACAAGTGACACGTTCTCTCCGAGCTCGAGAGCGAGCGCGCCGCGTTGGATCTTCCGAGTGTTGGTTCGATCCAGGTGATGGATACGCCGCATCTATGCGCTGGCGGACGTAGCGAGCAGCTGACGGCGCATTCGGCCTGCCTTACGCGGTGTTCCGCGGACAGGTATGCTTGGTGCCACGTATGCTCGTCAGCGCTTATATAACGCGTCGAGTGCGCGCTCTGGTTACTCATTCCTCCCACCTCTTTCCTCGACGCGTCTACCATGCGCTTCTCTGCTATCCTTGGAACCGCCATTGCTCTCGGCGCGGTAGGCAACATGTCTAGCCTTGTCTGCGCACAACTGACCTCGATTTCAGACCTTTGTGTCCGCCTCGGATGTCCTCGAGTTGTCGGCTGACAACTTCAAGGCCACCGTCGATGCCGAGGACCTTATGCTCGTCGAGTTCTTTGCCCCGTGGTGCGGCCACTGCAAGGCTCTCGCGCCCGAATACGAGGAGGCTGCGACCACGCTCAAGAGCGCGGGTAACATCAAGCTCGCCAAGGTCGACTGCACAGAGCACGCCGATCTCTGCCAGGCCAACAACGTCTCAGGCTACCCGTACGTGTCTTTTGTGTGCCTGGCTCGAGGGCCCGCGCTTACACTTGTTTTGTCACAGGACTCTCAAGGTCTTCCGCCACGGCAAGGACAAGGAGTACAGCGGTCCTCGCAAGGCCGACGGAATCGTCAGCTACATGAAGAAGCAGGCTCTCCCTGCTCTCTCTTCTGTTACCGCCGGCAACCACGCCACGTTCATCAAGGACGACAAGGTCGTCGTTCTCGTCTATGTCGACAAGGACTCGGACGCACTCATGAAGACCGTCAACGAGGTTGCCGAGAACCACCGTGATGATTACTTGTTCGGTGCGACCACCGACGAGGCTGCCGCCAAGGAGGCTGGTGTCACTCCTCCCGCTCTTGTTGTCTACAAGGTTAGTAATTTTGGCTATGAGCAGTCGAATGTCTGAAATTTACATTGTTGTTTCAGTCCTTTGACGAGGGCCGTGTCGAGCTCCCGGCTGCTGAAGTCAAGTCGGCTTCTGCCGAGTCCCTCACTGCGTTCATCAAGGACAACGCTGTTCCTCTCCTTGACGAGGTCGGTGGTGAGAACTATGCCACCTACGCCCAGTCTGGTCTTCCTCTCGCCTATCTCTTCCTCGACCCCACCGACTCCAAGAAGGACGCTATGATCGCCGAGATCACTCCCGTCGCGAAGAAGTTCAAGGGCAAGGTCAACTTTGTCTGGATCGACGCCGTCAAGTACGCCGAGCATGCCAAGTCGCTGAACCTCCTCGAGGTCAAGTGGCCCGCGTTTGTCGTCGATGACATGCCCAAGTCGCTCAAGTACCCGCTCGATCAATCCGCCGACCCCACTGCCGCCTCTGTCTCTGCCCACGTCGCCGACTTTGTCGCTGGCAAGCTCACTCCCAAGCTCAAGACCGAGCCCGTTCCCGAGACCCAGGAGGACGCTTCGTACACTTTGGTCGGCAGCCAGTTTGACGAGATTGTCTTCGACGACTCCAAGGATGTCTTTGCCGAGTTTTATGCCCCCTGGTGCGGACACTGCAAGCGCCTCAAGCCCGTCTGGGAGAACCTCGCCGAGCTCTACCAGGGCCAAAAGGACAAGCTCACTGTGTAGGTATTTTGTTATATTTGTTCCGCCACCATGCTAACCACTCCAACAGTCTCAAGATGGACGCCACCGCTAATGATCTCCCCGCGTCCGCTCCCTTCAAGATCTCTGGCTTCCCCACTCTCAAGTTCAAGCCCGCTGGTAGCAAGGAGTTCATCGACTACGAGGGTGACCGCTCGCTCGAGTCTCTCATCGAGTTTGTCCAGACCAACGCGAAGAACAAGCTCACCCAGCCCGAGGTCAAGGCCTCTTCGACCGAGTCTGTCGCTGAGCCCACTCCTTCCGCTTCTCCGGATGCCCAGCAGCCCGAGAAAGCCCCAGAGCAGGCTCACGAGCACGAGCATGAGGAGCTTTAGATGATGTTGACGAGACTCGAGATGCCCCAACCAAAAATGATCTTGGTCTACATATGTAGTATTAGTTGTTTAACAGTTGAATCCACGCTTTGCTTCTATTTCGTGGGAATAAGAAGTCGACTGTCTTTGTGGATCTCTTGGTTCATTTCTCAAGGGACGTAAGGTACATGCTCTACTTCTATCAGAGATATCTAGTAAGGCCGTTCAGACGCTCGCTAGCTAGTCTCAGCGTCTCCTCGTCTTTGCAGAATGCAAAACGAACATAGGCCTCTCCGATGTTTCGGTGTTCGTCGCAATAAAACTAGTTGCAGATTTTAGTGGTGTTTATCTTGTTTATAGTATTGAGCGCTTACCTCGCTGACTGGGATGGTGGACACGCCAATTTCTTGTGCAATGAACCAACTCGCTCTGCAAAGAGTCAGATGACACTAGCCATAGGAGCATAAGCGATCTACCTAAAGTCCTTGCCCCGACCGTCAATCGACCTGGGATAATTATAATCCCCCGGGATCTTCAACCCCGAAATATCCTACAAACCAACTCAGCCTCCCACATCACACCCAACCCACCACACATACCACAAGCACGAAATAACTCCCTTCAGGAACCGAATACCTCAACCCAAGCCTATCAAACGCGCTCAACAACACATCCCGACGCGCCGCATACTCTTTCCTTTGGACCGCAAAAAAGTCGCGTTGAGCGGCCTGTTCGAGTCCGGCCGCTGCTGCTTCTTGCAACGGCGAGTTGGTGCAAAACACGATTCGGGTTGTTGCTGCGAGTGTGGGGCCGATGAGTGATGGGGGACCGATGAGCCAGCCGACGCGCCAGCCGGTTGCGGCAAATGATTCTGTAAAGCGAGATGCGGTTGAATATGGGGTGGGTGTGGGGTGGGAGAAGGGGGGCTTACTTCCGGCCGAGCCGACTGTTACGGTTCGGTCCCACATTCCAGGAAGGGTAGCGAACCGGATGTGTTCTTTTCCGTCAAAGACGAGACAATCATACTGCATGCAAGCTATCATGAGATAAAAACGAGTAACCACCGCATACACACGCACCACTTCGTCACACATGACAATCAAATTAAACTCTTCCGCCAGCGCCGCAATCTTTTCAAGCTCTGTCCGTGTAAAGACTTTGCCGACTGGATTGTGTGGTGTATTGATGATAATCATTTTAGCCTTGGGTGTGATTGAGCGTCTGAGCTCGTCAAAGTCGATGTACCAGTCTCCGCTCGTCGGGTTGGATTTGTCTTTTGGAGGAGGGTGGAGTGGGACGTAGACTGGGACGCCGGCGTTGAATGTGATGGAGGGGAGGTACTGGTCAAAGAAAGGCTCGAACATGATTACTTCGTCGCCTGGGTTGAGGAACGCCGTGAACATCGCATATTGGCCTGCACATCCACTTAGTCCAACGAAAATGATTTAGTAACGAATGACTCGCCTTCGTTTGCACCACTCGTCACGATGATCTCAGTCTCGACGTCCAGCTCTCGACCAAGGTTCGGAAACTCGGGGCTATAATGAGCGCGCAACGCCTCGCGAAGACGTATCCGGCCTTTGGGGTGCGAGTAGTGGTTTGCGGCGACGGTCGCGAGCGCAGTGTCTGCGGCTTCTTTGATCCACTGCGGGGGCGAAAAGTTCATGTATCCTTGTCCGAGATTGATACAATCCGCTGGCAGATTTGCAGCGCTACATATACTTTGAGCTCGGCTAGGGGATGATAAAGATGGGTTGCTCAACTTGTAGATGGACCATACATCCTGCGCCATCGCACGACCGGTGTGCATTCGATCGGCGACTGGGAGGTTTGGAGCCGGGCGGCCATTGTTTGTAGTCGACGCCATTGTTCGCGCAAGTGGGAGTCTTGGAAAGGTGGGTCGTAGGCGAGCCGAGTATTTGAGAGCACGCAAGAGACTCGGATGAATCATTCAAGATGTCGTGGTCGCTAACCTATGTTCGGCCGAGTGTTATTCCAATCACGCGATTTTGGCTTCTTAGATCACCGGGTGTGATCCCGAGAAACAAGATTAAATTAAAATCAGCCTTTACAGGAGATTGTAGTGCTAAATAATAGGCATATTGGCGTCTTTAGAGTACGCCGAGGTTAAATGTGCTCCCTTTTGTGCTCCCACTACGATAGTTACGAGCGGCCGCAACAAATGGACGTGGGGGAGGAAAGGCAGACGGCGAAGGGAACACATTATCGCCAGACTTGGATGGGGGCTCTGGGACTAAAGGGATAGATTAGTGAGAGCTCGAGAGGCGGGTATTGGGGCTTACTTTTGCCTTTCTTTACGGCTGTAACCGCACTCTCGCTCACAGCACGAGAATGCGCGCCAAGGGCATTGCTAGGGCTGACACCATTGACAGCTGCAGATACCGGCCGACCTGCAGGTGCCGGCGGGGGCGGAGCGCGAGCGGGGGGCGGCGCAGGGGCAGCTCGTACAGGCGGACCTGTCGAAGAGGGGCGTGGGGGAGGTGCAGACGGAGGTGCAGGACGGTTAAATGAAGGTCCCCGGATTGGTACTGGCTCTGGCTCGGGGGGTGGAGATGGTGCTCTAGGTGCCTCTGATATTGCGCGTTGGCGCACTGGAGGGGGAAGGGCGGCGGTCCGACTTGGAGGAGGTTGGGGAACTCGTCGCGCGGGTGTTGAAGACGCGCTCCCTGTCGGAGGTGGCGGGACAGCTCGAGCAGGTAGCGAAGGCGGCGCTCGGGGTGGAGCGCTCGGCGGACCACTTGGCGGAGCGGGTACTTTGCGTGGGGGGATGCCAGGGGCAAGAGTACCGCTACGAGCGGGGGGGGGGGGCGGGACTGCCCGCGCAGGAGGCCCCGTGCTCGAGGGACGGGGCGGCGCAGCCGGTTCCCTCGTTGATGGAACTCGAGCGGGAAGCACGGGTGCGGGTCGTGGAGGGGCTGCGGGAGGTGGGGGCGGTGCAGCTGCGGGTCGAGGACCTGCCGGGGGGGGAGCCGCAGGCGGACGGGGCGGAGCGCTTGTTGGAGGTGCAGGCGACGGTCGGGGCGGTGGCGCAACTGGAGGGCGAGCTGGAGGCGCGGCTTCAGGTCGCGGAGGAGGCGCACGAGGAGGCGCGGCCGGGGCGGCCGGCGGCGGGGGAGCGGGTGGCGGGGGAGCGGGTGGCGGGGGAGCTGCGGGCCGAGAAGGAGCGGCCGGTGGTGGCGGTGGGGCAGCGGGAGGACGCGGGGGCGCGCCAGACGG
>WSLM01000365.1:4834-18868 GCA_019677335.1 Ceratobasidium sp. UAMH 11750 | reverse complement strand
TCAAGCTTGGCCAGCTTGACGTAGATAGGATCGTTGTACTTGCAAAAGAATACTTTGACGTCGTTCTTTAGCACGGCAGGTCGCCTTTGAATAATAAGCAGGATGTTCCTGAGCGCTACGTATTGAACTTCCGGTCCAGCAGACAGGAGTGTAACTGCGAAACCCCTTGAGTACGTGAGAACTAAAATAGCGAGGTACGCTTACCCAGAGGCGGCCCCATCTTCTTGCAGAGATGAGTCATAGTCTCCCGGTTATCCATGTAATTCATCAAGTAGAGCAGGATCTTGATGGTCGTTAACACTACCGCCGAGTTGGCGTGCTGGAGTCGTACAGAGACTTTCTCTGCAAGGATTTCCGCGTCCGTAGTGGTCTGGGGCACATAGGAAAGCAAGCAGTCGAGGATGTATATCTGACCCCACCTAAGCCAATCCACAGGGTTAACTCAGGTAACGAGTAGAACATTGGACTTACTCGGAACATTCGCCCAACGCAGAAATGAGCTTGTTTGCAACCTCGATACTGAGTTTGAGGGAAATATCGTCGCTCCGATCGCTGATCTCCGTCAAAGCAGCGACTGCGTTTGCTACAACCGTTGGATTCGTATCCTTGAGCAGGTCCCGTAGCATTGCCAGAAAGTTGTGCTTGTCGACGAGTTTGGGGTCGTGCATGTAGAGCTTTGCTACACAGATTGCGGCCGTTTTGCGAACATACGGGTCTTGGTCTTTTAAGCAGTGTCGTAGAGGGTCGATCAAGTTTGCAGTCACGACGGGAAGAGGGATGTACGACATGGTACGGATGGCCAGCGCCCGAATGAGGGGGTTTCGATCTGCACAGTCCTACTAACCGGTCAACACGGCGAGAGGGCGCTGTCATAGAACACACCTGGAGGAAGTTCTGGACAGCAAAGTTGATTTGGTCGGGTTTCCCTTTCCCATAGCTAACCAGGTACAGGTAGACCACTGAAATCACATTCAGCCCCCAAGAGACGCGTCTCACGAACACAACTCACTCTTTTTGATCTCCAGCACCTGGATACTCATGCACTGGACCACATCTGGGAATAGCGCCGACACTGGAGTGTTCAATCAGCACACAGTAATAGTCAAACCATTTCCTATCCACTCACTGTCATTTCCCATCGTAATATTGGCGACTATCTTCTTGAGAATGACCTTGCGCTTGACGAACTTCTTGTCCTTGGTCTCGGCCTCCTTGAGCTCATTGCGAAACTCCTGGATTTTTCCACGAGCAAAGAACTTGGCATCTTGTCCTCCAGTAGCCATCCAGAGTCAAAGTCCCCAACACCAAAAGAGAGATTGCGCGGTCGAGGACGGGAGTGGGTGCGAATAGGCACGCGCTGTGACCACGGTCTGGCGCTTGTTCCCGATCAATCTTGTTCCTTTCTCGCTCATCATGTCTCGGCGATTCCACTTTATTGCTTCGGACAA
Organism: Ceratobasidium sp. UAMH 11750; assembly: GCA_019677335.1. Lineage (NCBI taxonomy): Eukaryota > Fungi > Basidiomycota > Agaricomycetes > Cantharellales > Ceratobasidiaceae > Ceratobasidium > Ceratobasidium sp. UAMH 11750. The sequence goes on along the minus strand of WSLM01000365.1, from coordinate 17,420 downwards.
CTATAGGCCTCGTTCCAATGTCGATATACCCTCCGTCGACCACTTGTTTAAAACTTTAAAGTCCAGCAACAAAAATGTGCGCTCTAACCAGAAACAGCTCTTGACCGAATTACACCTGCTCGAGCGTGTCTACTACAAGGGAAAGAACCAGCATGGCCTCTCTTTGTTCTGGAGAAGCGTAGTATCTACTAGACGTATGGCATCGCGTATCTATGAAGTAAACACGCCTCGTCTGCTCGAGATCTTGGCTAGCATGTTCCATGAAGAGGCATTTACGGGGTGAGTTAGCCAAACGCAGAATCAATTGCTCTGGCTCGAACTTGGCCCAGGACAAAAGTATTCAACGGAGCCTGGACTCGTATACCGCCACCTGAGAACGTAGCTAAAATTCTGGAACGATTGCTGGAAGTCGCCGCATTACTCAAGTCGGTGCGTTCGGGGCATCTGGCCTAGTTTATTCCTCACTAAAAATTTTGGGTTCAGACGAATGAGGCCTTTCTAAAAGCTTACAGGTATAGTCCTGGCCCCACCGTTCCAAATGGAACCTTTCTCAAGTAATATAGAGCATTTTGTTTGTTTATGCCTACCACAGCGTTTCTCCAACTCACCATCGTGCTCATGGGCATGGTATCGAGAATCAGCGTACTAGCCTCAAACCTGCTAGATATTGTGACCTCAATTATACCGTACGTATATGCAGTTTTTGAAGCTCTCGAGGTGCGTTCCTGTCTGCAACTCCGTTCTCACCCTCACACTTTTATCTAGCCCCCGAAACCATTACATCGCAGAATTTCCAAACTCTCCAAAACATTCATATCTACATCGTCCACCCACCCTACAGAAGAGATTAGCACAGCCCTGCAAAGTCCCCCTGACCTTGCAACACACGCAGACGACGAAGACCTCGGTTTCGCTATCGCTCGAACCACCCAACCCACCACACCACCACCCCCGCCAATTCAAACAAATCATCCAATCTCACCGCCACTTATTACTCCCGACTCACCCTCCATTATTCCCAACTCGCCCATCGCCCTCGAAACAGTCACACCACAATTACCGTCGCCACCACAAAGCACACTAGAGCCGCCCAGCCGCGGGAACTTTCCACTCGAACCCGAAGCAAGGGCCGCGCCAGCCGAGACTAGAGCCGTACCTCGCAACACAAGCATAACGACCAAAAAACCCAAGAAGCGCAAGAAGGCACGGAATGAGATTGACGATATATTTGGGTAGAGGGGTCGTCCATATTCAGACTAGTAGAATAGGAACGAAATGAAAAATCTCGTCTATTCAGTAGATGGGGTGTCTACACCAACAAAAAATCGAACAAGTCACATCATGTCCGTCATACAGGCCAAAACTAGCAGGATATCCTTGCACGACGACGGCAAAAAAAACACGAATTAAAAGGCTTCGACCAGGCGAATCTCAAAGAACAAAAAGAAATGGTATGTATGCGCTATCCTAATCAAGTCTAAAACAGGAAGAGCGAGGACAAGACGGCAACGCCCGCAATCAGCGCAGACGACGCAACGAGACCCTTGGCGCCGTTGGCAGACTGTGTCGACGTCGGGGACGCAGACGCAGCAGCGGGAGTACCCGTCGGCGATCCAGAGGGCACACCTCCAGCAGGCGCACCGTTCGCACCAGATGGGTCACCAGCAGTACCGGTCAAGAGCGTGTTGACATCCTGAGGAATAGAAAGCGGCTGGCCGTCGGGACGAGACGCACCCTGCTCAGCACCCGGGTTCATCGCGTAGAACATGCGTGTCTGGAAGATGTTCTCAACGAGCGACTGGTGCGCCTCGGTCGGGAGTGCGCCGGCGTCGAGGTTCGATGCCCAGTTGTACGCGGGGGTGTTGACCGTCATCTTGTCGACCGCGTTCTGCATCTTGGCCAGGTCCGGGTTCTGGGACGTCCAGGTGGACATCATCATGCCGACCGAGGTCGCAGAGCCGGCAGGCGCGCTGGGCGGGTTGATGATACCGAACATGCCCTTGGCGCAGTGGGTCGCCACGGCACAGTAGAAGAACGTCGGGTCGGTGTTGTTGACGACCTGGTCAAAGACAAAGGACGCGTTTTGCATGCCAGAGGCGAAGGAATCAGACCCGGCCGACTTGTTGCAGACGGTCAGGGCAGACGACTTGGTAACGGTATGCGGGCCAGCTCCCCACTAGCAATAGCCAGGCGTCTCAGTTTAGGTCCAAAAGCAACGTGAAAAAATCCGACTTGCCATGAAACGGACGGTATCGCCGACCGAGGCGTTCACCGCAAACGGAATGTAGCGAAGAACACCCTTGGTAGGCGCGACGATGACCGTGTGAGTCGCACCAGTGCCACTAGGAGGGGTAGTAGCCGAGGGCGCAGTCTCAGCGGGTGGGGGAGGAGAGCCAAACTTGGCCTGGCACACTGCACAAAAGTGGTCAAAACTCTTGTTTCAGACACAATAAAAAGGCCAAACTTACTCTGGACGCAGCTGTTCAGGTCGGTTCCCCAGTTGGCGGACCCCGAACCGTACATAATAGAAGTGGTCGTAGCGACAGCAGCAGATGTAGTGCTCTCGGCATTGTACGCGACGGCACTAGTGGTGGCGGCCTCGTAGGCCACGCTGGTAGAGGTCTCTTCCTTCATTTTCGCCGTGGTCTCGTACATCATGGCAGAGGTGGTAGACGAGCTAGCCATGGCGGGCTCAGGCATGGCGGGCGCCGGTTCGTACTTCGGCATGGTGGGAACTATATGCAAAGGATGAGCAGAGATACCAGAAAGCAAATGAACAAGACTCACCCGCCAGGACTGCACCAGAGAGCGCCAAGGCAGAAATGACAGAGGAAAGCAATCGAACCATGGTTGATTGAGAGTAAAGACTGAACGAAGGTGTTCGTGTTCAAAAAGCCGAAAAGAAAAACGTCGAAAGGATAACGACTAGAGCGTTATACTGGGGTCCTCGCAGAGGAAATGAGCGGACAGAGTGACAAGACTGTGCAGAGACTCTATCAAAGAGCGGCTGGAGAGCACTGTCAGTTTTCAGCTACGGAGAGCAACCAAAGACTTACCCCCAAGAACGAACAAATCGAGAGTCAACTCGAAGGAAAAGAAAAGGGGGAAGGAGGGTGGGGGAGAATGAGGAAAAGATCGACCGGCGGCTCCGTCTTATAGGACGCGGATCTGCAAGCGCAAATTCGGTGGTTACGCGAAGTTGTTATGTTCCCTCGCGACAACCGATTGGATGATGTTCCTATTCTTGGCCGGGCAACGCGTTTCTGGCACCACTCTTACGGTTGCAACCGCCCATATGCCGCTTGTATTGGTCATTTCTATTGCCGTAGCTTCAGTTTAGCCGTGCTCGAAGAAAAGTCCCCAACGCAAAAGAACAAGGCAATCGTTTTTTCTTCTTGTGAGACCTGTGAGACAAAAGTGGAGCGCTTGTGTTTCAGATGGCTCGTTTAAGTCCGTAGCGGCCCCGTTGCTGGGATTCTGACAAGGGCCTACACACAATCAATTCAATTCATTTGCTTTCCCCGCAAAACAGGAATCGCCGTCGGCTGGAGTTTCACTCCGAAAAATTGCTCAAGGCGCCCTCGGTCAAACCGTTCAGTTTCCAAGTCCCTTGGCCCATGACATAAGCTGCTCTCAAGCGCCAGAAGACTTGTGCTTTTCTAGCGTTCACATCCATGAAGATACAACATTTGAGGGTACGCCCTCGAAAAGGCGAGTCTTACCAACTCATTTGGAGCTACGCCTAAATATAACCCACTAGCTGCGGTCAATACACCATGTGCAGCCGAGTTGGCAACAATGCTCGGTTGCTGGGCAAGCTCTGGGGACATCAAGAGCGCAGGAGCCTGTGCCGAGGCCGCCAAGGTCTTGCATGATTGCATGAAGACATCGGTCCGTATTGTCCTCCCGATCCGTTGTATGTCCCTCACGTTATCGCACGCAGTCTGGCAAACGCAAGGATCCCAAACCGACGATCAACTATCACCTTGCACGACTTGCAAAGCGAAGATAATCTTAGTTCATTGACGCCACCACCTCGCAGTTGTATCGCAACCCGCGTGTTTGTATCAAAGGGAGTGTATATTTAGTACTCCTGTTATCCCCTCGCCGCGATCTCAGCTACCAAGTCCATAACGCCCTTCAACTCTTCGTCCACGCCCGCACTTAGCGCTTCGACCCTTTCTTCCTCCACCTTGGCATGCAGCTCTGCTGCGCGATCTCGTTCCGGCACCATACCCAGATTATGATAGACTACAGACAACGTGTAAAGCACGTCCAGCCTGCCGGTGTAAAAGTCGATTGTCGCATAGTCTGCCTCGGCTTGGATCAAGTGCGGAAGCGCAAGTCTGAGGTGATCTTGTACGCGTGCTGGGGGTATCGGGTTTTCTGTATCAAAATGTGGGTGCTCGGTTTTATTTGTTCGACAGAGGGGGAACGCACCGTCTCCTTTGGCGGACGTCATGATGCATTTAGCCAGCGTAAAGCACGCATACCCACGCTGCTCCAGGTCGTCACCATTTAGGATCTGCATAAATTACCATACCCTGAGTCGTCGCTTGGCATGATAGTCCAGGGACACACACCTGAGACATACATTCCTCCAAGAACTCCCGTCCTGACCTCGCCATACCCAATCCGATACCTAAATCGGCCAGAAGCGCGACGGCAGTTCGGTACAAATTCCAAGTACCCCTGAACTCGGTCGTCCAGAGCGCGTCTAGGAGGGGCTGCAGCGCGAGTGGGATTTGCTGGGCGTGCTGTGGTGTGCAGACATTTAGCCAGAATTTGTCACAGAGGTGTTATAAGCTTACAATAACTTCTATCGCGTTTTGGAGTTGCTGGAGGGAATCTACGCGTCGGAGGAACATATGATCTTCTCGTAGAACCTGAGTTGGCGGCATATCTGCCGGTCTTCTGGGCTTGAAGAAGTCGCGTATCAGGTTATCTTGCCCCCTACGCGTTATCGTCGTAAATGTCGATTCCAGCAACAGAGAACGAGACACACCTCCTTCGAGCTCTTCCCTCTAAAAGCATCCAAATCTCCCTCGCCCACGTCTCTTTTTGAACTACATTCAGCCCTTTCCACACGTCCGGACTCAACAACCCGGCAAGCGCGTCTACCGGCCGACCGTTCCTCGCAAGCTGCCTCGCACGGGACAACTGCGCAACAAGACGAGACTCGGAAGCTTGACCAGGTGGGACAAACGCGACAATCATGTTATCCTGGATCTGTGCAAGCGAGTTCATCCCTGCAAGTCGCCACAGCGCGCCTTGAACGGCGTGTCGCGACCAATAGTCGATGATGGCGGTTGTAGGTAGTGCGTGTTCGCATCCTATGCATTCATAGAGTTTGGCGAACCCGACTTGGATGGGTTCGCCCTGGTTGAAGTTGGTGAATGAATTGGTTGGGCGAGGTGGGGGCCTACCATGTCCATAGACCGCTTGATGTCCCATAGTACGTCGATGGGATCCGTGCCTTTTTGAACGACCTGAGGAGGCTCGGCTGAAGGCGCTATGCGACGGAGTAATCTGCACACCAGTGAATAGACGAACGCTAAGTAGACACCGTCACCCACGCCATGCACCGTTGCAGTGTATCCCTATCGTTTGCCGCTCGAGACACTTTAATCGCTTCTTCAAGTGCCTGAAAGTATGTCAATTTCAGCAAGGCTCTTGGTTGTTATAATTGCACACACGCGTCGTGCACCCAGGAGTTCTCCAACGCAATAGTGTAGCCTCGCGAGGTTCAGCAAGGCGTGCTGATGTAGGCCTCTATAGGCACTCTCAATACCTGGTTTGGCGGCGAGAAGTAGACCACACGTACGATTCTTCGCTGTCTGTTAGATGTTGATCGAAAAAGCGTCGTAGGCTCTCTGCGGCCGTCTGGGTGTTGGCGTCTGCCATGGACGCAACGTATCTAATGGGCGGAATTATAAGCGGCACTTTGCTACGGGTCGTGATTTCAGCTCACTCGTCATAAACCTGTGTGCGGGCATGGTTGACATGGTCCGCGGGCGTGGAGAATAGCAGCTTGTCTAGAGATCAAATGCAACATAAGATTTGGGCAACCCGAGAATTCACTGGTAAGTACCTATTTCGACGCGAGGAGGGGCCTGTTTAGGCTGTTCTCCTCGAAGCCAAGCCTGGTATCGCTGAACAAACTCGATTTGACCCTGGAAGGAGAGTTTTATCCAGTTGAGGCGTGCTCGACGAACGGTGATACCAAAGAGGGAGCGGCGATCCTACGTACGGAGCATCAGGTCAAGATGAAAGCCCTTGGTGAAGGCAGAGTGAACGAACAAATGGGTAATACGGCTGCTTTGGGTTGGGAACGTTTTGAGGAGTCTACAAAAATATGAGTAAACTGCTCTAAGATCTAATGATTGCGGAAGTTCACCTCGCCATCAAAGTTTACGAGTCTTTCAACGTCTGATACCAATTAACCTAGCAGGAAAGGTGGCTAGCATTGACTGCTTACTCGAAAATAGTTCAGACATGGTGTTTGGATCCGTCTGATGTTCCCTCTGTACTAGATAGGCTTAGCACGCTCGCGTTTACACATCTCAAAGGCCTCACATCTTGCTTGTACAACTCAAGGAACTCCTCCAAACGATCGTTTGGCCGCCGAGGCGCATCCGAGAGCTTTCGGAATAAATCCTTGAACGAAGAAGGTTCCGACAACTAGGAGCGGGTGATATACTTTGTATCGAGCGACACAAGAGTTCAAGAAAGCGAGACGTACGCCAGACACTTCCAGGGCAACAACGCGCGAGACATGCAGCATAACATTGGTGGCCACCTCCAGAACTTTCTCGCTCGATCTCTTTGGCTTGAAGCACAGAACCAGAGCGCCTATAATAGCTACATCTCGCGGGTGAAGGGGAATACGCTGGGCCGTGGCAGCATTGGGCACAGACGGCCCAGGGTTGGCAGACATTGAGGGAGTGGAAGGTGAGAGAAATGCACGTGACTCGAGGGATGGACGCGCCGGAAGCGGAATTTCAAACATAATTTTGGCCGTCATGAAGCTGAAGAGGTCCGCATCAGCAACGAATGTGAGTATCCATAATGACTGTGTGCTTAATCTAACGAGAATACGCAACAAAGGGGAAAGCAGGCAAGAAGCGCAAGGTTGAACCGCTCAAGGGTGGGAAGAAATCGGTGAAAGCCAAAGGGAAGGAGCGAGCGTTTGAGCGTCCGACCATCCCCATCCCAGACGCGGACAACGACGGTGATGGTGACGACCAAGAGCTCTCGGAAGATGATTTGGCTTTCTTTGCGGAGAACGGTGGTGGCGAATTCCTAGCATCGTTGGACAGGAAAGGCATTTCGAGGTGCGTGCTCTAGACATCCACCACTGCTGCTCGCTGAACCGTTGCACCAGGAGTAAGAAAGAGACACAGAGGCTACACAAACTCAGTAAACCTGTTCGAGAACCTAAACAATACGAGGACGACCTTCCATCCATCCACTCACACAGCGACGATGGCGAGGAATGGAGTTCTGGACTAGACGACGCATCAGACGCTCTGTCAGACGAGGACCTCGAGATCTCGGACCTAGAGATCGTAGACTCTGAGACTGAGGCTGCTCGGCCTTCAAAGCGTCAACGAAATAAAGCAAACTCGGACGAGGAACTCCCATATGAGGTAACGGGCCGACCACGACCGCCTTCGCCGAAACGAACAGCCGAACGACTGCCCATTAAGCTCGGAGATGGGAAGATACAGAGTACGGGTGCTCGTGCGGTTGCATCAGAGTCGGAGTCCGAGGAGGAAGATTCAGAGCTGGAGGAAGAGCCGGAGCCAACTTCTGGGGCTGTAGAAGACGTAGCGACGGGTGCCCGGTTCGGCCGACCGGCAGTACGGGATGTCGTACAACAAAAATCACGCAAAGCGAGGATAGAGGCTGCAAAGGAGCAGTTGGCGAGTATATGCCAAGAGATCCTGGCCGAGCCGGAGAACAGTGTTGGTCTTTTATTTTCACTCTTCCCCAGATCACCACTTATGTTCATCCAACAGCTCGGCCTCCTTCGCAGGCTTCATACATTCGCTCTCCCTCAGATACCCGGCGCAATGAGTCAAGACGGCACACAGCTCGCACCAACATTCAACGACCCCCAAATCCGTACCCTCGCTCTACTCTCACAACTCGCCGTGTTCAAAGACATAGTCCCCGGCTACCGCACCCGCGCGCTTACAGAACACGAAAAATCGGAAAAGGTTTCGCAGATGGTGCAACGGACCCGGGATTGGGAGCAAGGACTCGTTGGGGTGTACCAAAATTATTTGAAGCTGCTCGAGGCGGAGGTAAAAGGTGATGTTGTATCATACTTTTACGATGGATTCTATATTGAAAATCCCACAACTAGCCAAGTCGGAATTGGAACAGGTCGCCCTGCGATGCATGTGTACACTCCTTACAAGCATCACTCATTTCAACTTTCGTTCCAACCTCATGGCTACAGTGGTAGCCCGACTTAGTAAACGGTCTTGGGATGAGGCAAGTCCCAAAATTCTACCAGAGAGAAGCCCTCTAACAACGCATATACAGACTTCAGACCTATGCTCCAGTACCCTAATCACCATGCTCCGCGCCGACACAACCGGCGAACCCTCACTCGAAGCTGTCCGTCTCCTCAATCGCATGATCAAAGAACGGCGGTTCATGATCCACCCACGAGTCCTCTCCTGTCTCCTCCACCTCCGACTGAAAACTGAGCTCGGTGTACGAGCCAATCGAGAGACCATAGACAGGGACGAAGACAAGAGTAGAGAAAAAGGGAAGAAGCTACGCAAGGGCAAAAAGGCGAACGTGAAAGAAGGACAGGTGTACCTGAGCAAGAAAGCGAAAAAGGCGATCAAGGCAAACAAGGAGATTGAGGCAGAGATGGCGGAGGCGGCTGCCGAGGTTGACAAGGAGGAGCGGGCTCAGCAGGCGAGTCGTTGAATACTTTGGACGGCGGCTGGTTACTAATTAACTTGGGGCGATAGCAAACGGAGACGCTGAAACTGCTATTTGTCCTTTATTTCAGGATCCTCAAGCACCCTAAGCCGACGCCCTTGCTACCAGCGGCGTTGGAGGGGATCGCACGATATGCGCATATGGTCAACGTCGACTTTTTCAAGGACTTGCTGCAAGTGCTGAAAGAGCTAGTCGAGCGAGGGACATTCCATGAAGAGGGCGAAGGAGAACTGGTACAAGAGTCCGAGGTTCTACGACAGCGGCTATTATGTATATCAACGGCATTTGAGCTCCTCAGCGGGCAGGGTAAGCAAAACCAGTGTAACGCGATGCAGCCAACCTCACGATTTCTTCCAGGCGAAGCACTCAACATCGACCTGAACGACTTTGTGCAACACCTCTACAGCCTCATTCTCCCGCTTTCTCTCTCTCCGAATATTGAATCCTCGCAGCCCTCCGACAAAAAACAAACTTCCGTCCACCTCGCAAGCTCTTCTGACCTCCTCTTCCGCGCCCTCACCAAAGTCTTTGCACCGCGCACAACATCCTCCGCCCACCCCCCATGGCGCGTCGCAGCATTCGCCAAACGACTCCTCACGGCTGCCACACACTTTCCCCCCAACTCGGCCGTGCGCGCACTCGAGTTTGTATTGGCGCTTATTCAAAAACATCCACAGCTGGATGCGTTGCTTGAAACAGACGATTGCGTAGCGAATGGGATGTATAGACCGGACGTGGAGGACCCACAATTGGCGAATGCATTTGCGTCAGGGGTGTGGGAGGTGAAGTTGCTGGAGAGACATTGGGACGCGGAGGTGAGGGAGGCTGTGGGGAAGATTGAGAATTTTGTGAGGGCTTGAGTATTTTGGTTAAGTAAATAACGGATAGATTGCTTATTAGGGGGTTAATAAGTGGTACTAGGTATTGGATGGCAAATATGTTAAAAATCAACCAAGGATCTTACTTCCATATGTAACACGCCGACCATGGTGTGTTGAACTCGCGGGTGGGGTGGCAAACCATAGCCACGGCGCTTGTTGCCACCGCAATGAGATTGAACGATGCCATGTCAGGACGAGGCCACAACTTTTTGGACACACAAAATGTATAGACGCAACTGAATTAGCGTTGTGGGCTGACGAGCGTGGGTTGACCTCTTGGTGACAGAGGGTCGTTGCATGCTCGGGTTGAAATTTTACATCCTTCAAGAGGAGCTCGTGCTTGCAGGCGGACCACGGCTACCCTTAGCCTCACCAGTACTCGCCGAACGTAAGAGTCAAGTGTAGGGGTTTCCCCAGGCGAGATGCCCCAGACGACCCAAAGGTTGTGCTTGGTGCTGTTTGTCACGCCGCAACGAGGACGAACGATGACGGCGCTTAACTTGTTGGCGATGCTGACCCAGAAGGGTCAGCGCGACGTGACTAGAGACAGCATCGGCGAGGGCACGACACGCGTCGGGGAGCGTCGAGAAAGCCGTGCTGGCCGCCGCAAAAGCTGGGAATTGAAAGCGCGACCAAACAGAGGCCAACATAGTCAGCCACGCAGGATCCAACACGACTTGAATATTTCGCTCGCAGCAAAGGCGCTTGATTTGTTGTGGTGATTTGTGCAGGAGATCACCCACTATGGCCCGTGCTCTTCGCTCGTCTGGCGCACCCACCGGCCCCGCCAACCCCGGCCCACCCCCCGCCACCGTCAACGGCACCCCCCGCCCCCGCGTCCTCAAGCGCAAACGCACCGACGAAGACCACCAGCCCAGTCCGCGTCCAGCAGCGCCTGGCGGCGACAACGACGACGCCGACTCGGCCAGCCCGCTCACCGACCTCGCGCCGTCCCCCGCCGTCAAGCACGAGGCCCTCGACGATGGCCCACCCCCATCCGCCGACAAAGAACCGACCCGCTCGCCCTCGCCCGGCGCGTTTCTCGACGGGTGCGATGTCCCGCCGTCGTCGGTCGATGCGCACAAGCTCTTGGCCGTGCTCGAAATGTGCGCCTTTGCGCGTCTGCTGATCTCCGCTTGCTCATTCCTCATTGCTAGGTTCGACACGCACAATCTGCTCGCGCGCCACGTCCCGCCTGCCGAGCTCTCGCTCCGCGCGATGCTCAAGACACCCACCCACTCGCTGCGAACTCTGCGCGTGCGTGCCCTTTTGCCACACACGGCTTTATGCTCATGTGAATTTTACAGACCGCTGTAGCTGCACTCGCGCCAATCCAGTCCCAGTCTCGTGCTGCGCCATCACTCGAGCTAACCGCCCAACGCAGCTTTTGCGAGCTCGCACTGGGTCTTCTTGACGAGATTGCGCAGAAACAGCTCGTCTCTAAGGATCGCACGTCTATTTACCAGGTCTCCGCTGGTTAGTTTTCTCGAGTGCTGTCGTACCCAAGCTCACACCCTCCCAGAGCACAAATCCAAGCACCGCGCCGAACAAGGCCAACCTGTCCGATTCGCTCTCCAGCAGACCATCCATGGCGTGAATTACTACACCAGCGTCGGCGACGATGCACTCACGCCTCAAAAGGTCGCATCGCTTACAACAGGTACGCCCCCACCTCTGTCTCTCTCAACCTTACTCACATCCCATAAACAGGCCAAGCATCTCTCACCGCCATCATCCCCTCTCTTCCCATCCCCGTCTCTGCTATGCCTACTCTCAGCGCCTACATGCGCAAAATTCACGTCCCGCCCCAGCCCCCACCACCCACCATCCCGGCTATGCTCGAGTTGTCGTATGGCCCACGCGCGAGTTTTGCCCCGACGTATGATAGCGGTGGATCGGCTATCACTCGGGCCGCGATGGATGGGTTCGTTGCAAGGCGGCTGTTGAGGGTCGGGAGAGTATCGGGGCCCCCTCCGTTGTTGCCGGTGCAAAGGGTGCAAGGAAAGGATACGGAGATGGTGGATAGAGATCGAGCCCAGTCGTCCAAGCAAAATGGGTCTTTGGTTCACCCAGATCTAGCACTCGTTCCCATTGACCCCAGCCTTAATTCTACATCTGCACCTTCCTCCACCGAACCCAAATCTTCCCTCGAAATAGACTCGGACTTAGACTTAACACGCGCCCTCGACGAACTTGCACTCGAAGACAGCGTTCGCGGCTTGCTCCAAAACAATGCACGCGCAATGGCACGGCTCGTCGACCTACAGAATGAGCGACTTCAACGATGGGATGGGCGGGATATGAGTGTTTTGGATCCGGGGGAAGGAGAGGAGAAACAACTGGCGAGCTGTATTGAAGAGACGCTGGGTATGTTGACGGCGTTGAGGCCACGAACAGTTCTTGCTTCCCTATCCTCCAACCCACCTGCACCAACGAGCCTCATCCCGCCTGCTTCTACTCTGCGCGCGCTGCATCGTACTCTCCCGACGGAACCCACACCTGGGTATCGCGGAACACTCGACCCGAAGAAAGAAATGGCGCTCAAGGATAATACGACGATCAAGGTCGGAAATGTGCCCATTCCTCCCCCTGTCCCAGTTGCGCCTGCCCAAACTGGGACTCCCGTGTCAGCTGCAAAGGCTGGGGTTGCCCGACCAGGAGTGGGCCAGACGGCGTATCCCACATATCCGGTTCAGCAGGCGTATGGGGCACAGTATCCGGTGCAGCAGTACCCGGCTGGA
>WSLM01000364.1:0-18909 GCA_019677335.1 Ceratobasidium sp. UAMH 11750 | reverse complement strand
AAACTGGATTCTACTTTAGTGTTAAAAATACTAAATTCTGCTAGATGGGAAAAGTTCCCAAATGGTATGTTTTCGCCCGACAAAGTAAAAATTTTATGATTTGACCCAAATTTTGGGGTAACACATTCCTACAGTGTATGCGCGCATGGGTGTGCCTAATGTAACGGCAAGGGTAGGACGGTGGGAAAACGAAAGGCTACGAGGCTGCAGCGTGCGCGGACCTCGGTAGTGGGCCACTACAAGTGGCCGGAGACACGTGATACTCTCAGGTCCCTCTCTTCTGCGACCGAGTAGGGCTTGTGCTTCCTCCGCGTGCTGCGCCCCACGAGCTCCCTTTTAAACTAGAAAATTTACATCTGGCCACGATTCATTTTCAAGCAAAAGCATACTACACTACTGGGCCACTCTTGTCTCTATCTAAAGCATCTCAAATATCCTGAAACGCCTTACGTGTACGCCTTCCTTGGTGTACTCCCAGCCTGCTTCACTGGCCCACCTTGCGTGTACGACCTCGTAACCTTTCATTGACACACCTATCATTGCGTAAAAATCGTCAAGATAGACGGAGGCTAACGATAAGCATTGGAGTGTCACTAGTTCGGAGCAGACTTGGCGCAACGTCGAGGCGAGAGTAGCGAGTGGACTGTGATCAGGTAAGATTGTAGGGTGGTCCAATTGACCCGAAGGGAATGAGAAGGGAGTCATGGTGTGTCGATTAAGTGGAATGATTCCGAGAGATAGTATCTTGAGGTTTTTGGCTGTTCCCAAGAGGTTGGCCAGTTCGGGGAGTAACAAAGAAAGATACTGTGTAAAAGCCTTGGTCAGTAATGCCATCATTTTCCAAATGGAAGTGCCCCTACCTCTGGCTTGACCAAGCTTGCCACAGGGTCTTCATCTTCACTGAAGAGGTTCAAAATCCCTAGGCTCGGCCAAGCATGAGCGCAGGCTCGGGCGACAAACAACTGCTGAATGCTGGGCGTGACGGGAAAATTTAAGCTGATATCAAAGCCCACCAGCGGACAGTGTCTAGCACCAAGTTGGAGCCGCCGCAGCCAGGCCAAATACTGGAGGGTCAGCAACCTCTAAGCGGCGTGTAATGGCTTAGATCTAGATGCACCTTTCTCCGCGCAGGGTCGTAATATTAGGAGTTTATCATCTAGCTTTATGCGTATTCATTTCGAGTTTTTGGGCTCATTCATGGTGAGATCACCATTTATGCGGTCACGCGAAATGTAATCCCATATAACCCGGACCTAGATTATGATTGTATAGACGAGATGCAGTCATTCTCTAAGCACACGGTATCAGCACCTGACATGACCATTGGCTTGGCCATCACATACCAATCAATCCCCCCTACCCCTACCCCTCCCGCCTCTACCTCGGCCTCTGCCTCGACCATCTCCGCCACCTCTCCCTCCACCTCGTGGAAGTATTTGCGGTGTTGGTCCTGGGACAACAATGTTTAGAGGTTCTGCCGCAAAATCTCCCATGATCCGATCGAGGGAAAGGCCATTCTCCAGAGCCTCCGTTGTATGTTGACAATTCATCCGGAAAAGCTCCACTTGCGACGCAGCAACGTTTCCAGCAACGTTCTATAGGGCCAAAAGTGAGAAAACCGGTTGAAGGGCATTGAGGGGTACGGTGCCTACCTTCACGCGAATGAACGGATCCACCACTAATATGCCATGCGATCTCCAGAGTGTGGGCTGCTCTTGTGCAATCACTTTCCCGTTTACCACTGGGACGCTCTCAACCTCTGTACGAAGATCATTGAGCTCTTCCTGTGCCATCTGAGCCTCCTGAACCATACAATCATCGATTCAGGTATCAACTTTTGGATTATTTCCAGCCCACTTACTCCGACTGCAACTGAGTCCACAGCAGTCGCAACTGAATCACTTCGTGACAGGCTTGAACCGATTTCGACAGAATCTTCCGTGGCTGGTGTACTCGGTTCAGCCGATTTTGCCTCCTTCAACACGGCAGCGTTCGTCACGCTATCGCCTCGTTTGCCTTTTCGACCTTTCCGGCCTGTAGGTGTGCTCTCTCGCCCTACCGCCGGGGAGTCCCGGTCTCGCTCGATAGTTCCCCCAATCCGAATATCTACCCCCGAGCGTGCATAATCGATCTCGGTCCCCCAGAACCTAAAATTAATAAATGCTCGGGGTTAGCATCAAATATGAGTGATGTCGCGAGCGGGATGAAATAGCGGAAGCAAAAACGGATGGATAACGGAACTATAAAGAACACTCACTTGAACCAGCCGTATACAGCTTCTTCCAATGGGACGTCAGGACAATCCCATCCACCGACCTCTTCCCATCTCGTGTCACACCACAACGATGGTTTTCCCTTGACCCTCAGCCACACACCATGTTGGTCCCGATCAGCGGGGGCACCATCAAATCGGGCTTGAACTGATGGCAAGATCCGACGAGTCTAATGTCGTCATGGTATGATTAATCCCCAAAAGAAGGATAGGGGTGGCACTAACCTGGAGATAAGCAACAGTCATCAACGCCAAACAATAGCTGCTAAACCCTGGCGGGCCGGTTTGGGCGCTTGGATCGTTGAGGCCGTAGGATCGTGCCCAGCGTTTGAGGAAGAAGATCATGGGGCGAAGCGGTTGGTAGAGGTTACAGTAATGTGCCAAGAGCTCAGTGTTACGGAGTCCGAGGAGTTCGTTGCAGTTGATGTCGATTTTGATGTTGGTGAACCGGTCACGGCATTTAACTGATCGAGGGTTATTGGAACGATATCTTTGGCTTGCGGGGTGCCAAGGAATACTCACCGATCGGGACCGAAGCCGTTGGAATAGCAAAGATGTCCACGAAGCCAGCCTTTCGCAAAATTTTGCCAATACCACTGAAGTTTTATGAGTTCTCCATCGTAGGCGGGCGATAAAGACGTACCGGACATCATACACGGCTAAAGCAACATATCGTGTAAGTTAGGTTACAGTGAGTCAATAACGTAGCCTACCTGCAAGATTCCCGCCAGTCGGGGGGAAACCAGTCGGCCGTTCATCATCCTGAGAGGTCACTTGTCAGCTAGGTTTGGAAGAATTGGACGTTTCGGAGAACCGCACCCGAATCATGAGGTCAAGATCGCTACTGTCTGTATCCACTCCATAACCCGTGCTTCCAAACTGCATAACCTCATAGACGTCCCCATAGGTTTCGCGAATGAGCCTATCGATGTGACGGATAATTTTTCGCCTATTTTCCAAGGTTTGTGGGGTGGGTTGATTTGACTAAAGTGGAGAGTTAAACAGAAAGTTAGAGGGCCAGAAGACAGAACGTTGCGCACCTCATACAAATTCCAGATGTCCTGCGCCAGTCGACGGTTTACGCCCATCCTCGGCGACTTTGGATTAGACAACGCCGGGCCAAACACCTCTCGCAACGGGCGTGCCTTGTCAAGCGTATCTGCCGCACTTTTCGCAAGATTAACTAGGCGTGCCGTGTCAGCTGGTAATAGGTTGGCATGATTCTGGTATTATCAAGGGCAAATTTGATTCAGAGTGGGTTCGAGTGGGAAGATATTGAACCTACGTGATTCTTTGCAAACGGATCGTAAATTCGTAATGCTATGTTTGCGTTTGGGGAATGGACTAGCCCTCCCGATTTGATACACACCGCGCTCTGCTTGGAACGGAAGCGACGGCCAAAATATCTAGGGTCATGTCCCAGCGATTAGATTACCTACAAATAAAAGCGGAGACGACACGTACCGGAACCAACCAACGAGGAGTTCACCCACAGGGAGCGGGCGTACACGCCACTGGGTCGCCTCATTCGTCAGCGCGGTTCGTAATGCGTCTTGCCTGACGCCCTTGACAACTTCTTGGCGTTGGAGATTTGGGAGTCCGAATGTTGTCTGCGAAAGAGTCAGCATAGTACTCGATTGCAAGAAGAGAGAAATACCTGAAGATAACCAATACACAATGATGCCAAACTTGTAGGAGAGAGACCTGGAAGAGAATGAGATTCGAGCCATAACTGAGCCGTAGCAAACAAAGCAGGGAGATTAGGGTGGATAGCAAAATAGCACTCGAAGAGACGAAGCCGAGTCAAAACAAATGGAAGGGAATAATTTATGATAAGTTGCAACCCAGGAAGCAATTTACCCGGCGTCGAGGGAGAAGCGGCAGGCGAAGTGGAGACGTGCAAGCCAGTTGTGCGTGCAGTAGCAGGATCCGAGATAACTTGTAAATTGAGCGCCCGCAGCGCCGAAATGAGCTTTCTGGAAGGAAACGGCATAAAAATGGATCTAATGAGGAAGTGCTCAAGAGTGACAAATTATGAGAGCCGTACGGGGTAGCGATGATTGGTGGGAGAGCGCCATCTTGTGTCAGGCGATCCTGGTAGACGTTGTAGCGCACACCCAACATAAATATTTGATACTCACCACAATTGCCAACTCGATCTTCATATTCGTGAGGATAGCGTGCGCACGTGAAAACGTGAGATCAACCAACAAGTACTGAGGCCCAAATGTCCGTGTTATTGAGTTTTGGATTTGCTTAAGCAAAACCTCCCTAGCTTGTAGGGCTTCCGAAGGTGCTGCATGTCGCTATATCTCAATTAGAATACGATCCTCAACGCGAAAAAAGTAAATACTTTTAGTAGCAAGTCAATATCGTCACCAAGATGTGGATGATGTGTCGGGCCAGCCTTCATATTCCGGAAGAGGAGCAAGAAATGTAGACGGCCCAGGCCAGCGAGGGATCGGACACCCAGATTGCGATGTGGTTGTGGAGGAAGTGTGTGTAACAGCCGGGCGCTTGAATCATCACGGCCGTATAAACATGTCCAAACCATCAAACATCGGGTCTAACCAGACCCTCATCCGACACTCAGAACACACTCACTTTATCCAATAAAAATATGGCTATCTATTCACATAGAATCAAGACTAAATGGTCCCGTCTGGAATTCTCCAGGGTTAGCCTGTCGGTCGCCTCATCTCGGCATCTGTCTTCCGACCCCTAGCCCCTGACCTTAGCGATACTGGGGAATATTCCGGATATCACTTGTCATACTTAGGTGATCTATAACCCGAAATATTGCTTTTGTGCACTAATGCGGTGCGGTGAATGACAACACTGGAGCTATGTAACGGCGACACACTGTTTTGGACCCTCCCGATCCCCCCCACCTCCTCGGAGCTCTATTCCGACCCCGACCAGCGCCGCATCGCGTACCTAGAATCATCCCTCGGCTCTGTTAAAAATTCTTCTTTGCTGACCCGATCGAGATGCAGCTTATCGAGTCACTTGCTCCCCCATCTGAAATCTATGTTACCTATGACTCGTCAGCTACCTCTTCGCCGCTGTTGGAGTTCGCCCTAGTCAGGCCGCCGAGTATATTCCGCCCGAGAAGAAGGCCTCATACGTTTTTATACCTAACTACAAACTCGGAGACAGAGGAAGTCTGCGGCTGAGTCTTGTCGGAGAACCGCACCTCGTGTCCCACTTCGGATCCGTCTACTTTCTCGCGCTCTGTGATTTGAGCCCCTTTTGAGGCGTGTCTAACCAATGGGATTACATTGTCCCCACTACAGTATTAAGCCTGGCAGAGTGTATAGAACGCTCACTCGACTACTGTAAGCGCATGCCACGATACGTCTTAAACCACAAGAATGATCCACAAATATCAGTTTTTCAACCCGTTCTTGCTTATATACTGTGGTACTAGTGATGCCCTCTTGATTGTGACCTCCTGAATTTAAGACAGGAGTCGAATAGCATAAGCGGGCTGCTCGATATACAGCGGCTGGTCTTACTGCGTGGATTTTGTAGTATCATTTTTAGAGTGGTCGGCCAAATAAAGTACTAGCATGATTGTAATACTGACAAGCAGATGGCTTGATTGTGCAGAAGGCGCTGAACGTGCGCACCTCCCAGAGCGAACCCTTTCTGCTTGTTTTTGTTTGGTGTTGTTGGAATACACACCGCTCCCACTGCAATTCACCATGACGGTCGACTTTCCTTCCACGCCTACCCTCGTTCAACTTGATTGTTTTGCGCTCCGCTCTCGATTGTACGGGTATGTTCCAAGGCTTTCATTTTAATTCAGTCTTTTGGGCAATTGAAATCTCGGTCGTCCCGGCTGCCGAACCACGCGAAGCACCGTGTCCATACCGTTATTTTTTTTCTATTCAGAACTCTATACACTGGGGGCATGCCCTTCTCCATTCTGCCCGTCTAGGCTATGACTCTCATCCGGACAGATCCTGAAGGAATCACCGCGTGTGAACCGAGTCAACCTGTTACGTGAAATGTCATGTCGAATTCAAGTGTCTGGTATGACCGTTCCCGACTCTGTCTTGCCATTTTGGATGTTAATCCCGAATACTCCACTGGGCTGATCTAGTCCTGGCTCGAACGCTACTGCTTGTTTTGCAGCTCGTGACTTCCATCGCCCCTATCTGCGCTACTCGTCTCTCCGAGTTTATACATTTGTCAGCTACGCCGCCGGTCATCGGGCCTGAGACTCTATGATTAGCAATTAAAAAAACACCGTGGACACGAGATTCAGCATGGCGCCTGACTCTGCTTGACGGCTGGGTTACTTTATTTAGTAAAGACCGCACAGCCAAGGCAGTGATGAGCGCCGTTCCGACCGGACCAGATGGTGAAGAAAATATATACTGATTGAGCGCCAAGAGCTTTCCGTTATCCGGCCGGGTCGACGGCAGTATTTAAGCCTAATGCATGTGCGACTACCAGATGGCATACCTCTTCCACCTCTTCGCTCATAACCAAGAACCCTTCTCGTATCGTTATGCGTTTCACTTCTATTTACGCTCTCTCGCTCGTTGGTGCCACTCTCGGCTCCCCAGCCCTGCTTCTTGCTCGAGATGACTGGAAATATGCACTCGGATGGGATGGGAAAACGGCAACACCTGCCCAGCTGGATCCGAGCAACGTGCACAAGCCTACACCTGGTGTACGTCTAGGGGGTAGAATCCGTTACGATGATACTTATGTAGTGTTACGCACAGGTTCCCGCTCCTCCAGCACTAAGTGGAGGTGTATATTTCTGTACTGATGCAGATTTCAAAGGCCAATGTGTGAGTGGACTCTCATACTCGGATCCGGCATGTTCTGAAATCCCCTATATCGGTAGCTATATGTGGCCAAATTCGCGTAAGAACTTTCACGGGGTGTTGAGACCAAGAGAACCTAATAAACCTGGCGCTTCAGATCGGCTCAATGCGTTAACTTTGGTAATGAATTTAACGACAAAGTTACCAGTTTTGGACCCGATCCCGGCCTAGCGTGTTTGCTTTGGAGGTGAGTCTCGCCATCAGAACCTGTTGGATTGAAACTAAAACCATCGCTCAACCTAGTGCCTGGGACTGCCAAGGCTCTAATCCGGGAGGGTACTTTGTCAACCCGGGTAAGCTGGCTCAAAATATTTTTATGCTGTGTCGCTAACTCTTCGTTCCACTAGGGTCTAAGAACCTAACAGATTACAAATTCAACGACGTAGCCAGCTCATTCGTGTGCAAGGCCGCGTGATTGACGAATCAATACGAACTGAATATGAGCACATTAAAGAAGTGGTGAAGTTCGCATACAAGAACATTCGTTCTGCAATTATCTGTGATACCGTTAACGTTCTTCCAATAATACAATGCTCCTGTTTCCATCTTTTCCAGTGTTGATAGGGAGTAAGCTCTTGTGCCGCGAACTGTTTGATGGTGGATATATAATTAAAGTCATGTCTAGCTCGTTAGCGTGCCACCGTTGGCCATGAACGTTTGACCTAGTTGAAGTTCAAGGGATCAATCCATTTTATCTAGCGCTAATGCGCCGCCTGACCTGTGATGTACGATGCACCTTCGGAGGCCAGAAAGCTAACAAGAGCCGCGATGTCTTCAGGCTGCCCGACCCGCTTGATACATGCCCCCCGTGGTGCCTGTACGTCGCGGACTCGTTCAGCCCTTAGTTTACCGCTCGTTTAGAGAGAACCATACATTATCGGATGTCCTTGTAGAATTGTCCTCATTGGCCGCGGCTGGACAATCAGGCTCCCATGGGGTATGGTGGGTTTCAAGTTAATCACTTACACATTGGCGTTTCAACCATCCCTGGAGCGTACGCATTTACCGTGATCTTATATTGACCCCATTCGAGCGCCGCAGTTTGCGTGATTGCTCGGACGCCGAACTTAGAAACAGCGTAAGAAAGATTCAAAGGGCGCGCTTTGGCCAATAGCATGATTTAGACCGAACTAAATATAATGCAAGTAAACCTACATACCTATAACCCCTCGAGTGCTCGACGCGCCAATAATTCTACCACCATTTCCTTGCTTGATCATTTGAGCCGCAGCAGCACGGTAGCAGTACAATACGCCTTTGCAGTTGACCGCCATGATCCTATCGAATACATCGTCTGACACTAGTAGAAAGGGGTATCAGTCGAGTAAAGTAGCACACAACTTGCAATAACCAGTCTGTACCGTCGAGTATAGAATGAGACTGGTGGATTGCTGCATTTGCCACCATCTGTGAGGAGGATGGACAGCCGAACTGATGTTTAGTCAATAAGACGTACAATATCGAGTCCTCCCAGATCTTCGACCGTCTTTTTTACCATAGCTTGGACTTCACCCTCTGTTGACACATCGGCCGTGATTATAATTGATCCGCGGCCATGCTCCTTGATTTCGGCGGCCAAGTCCTCGAGCATCTGTCGTTTGTGATTCAAGTCATTCACAGCTACGTCGATTCCATCTATTGCGAGCCCTATGAAATCGAGCTCGCATGAATTAAAGATTTTTAGGCTATAATATTGACTCACTAAGCGCGATCGCCCGCCCAATACCTAACGGTAACCATCAGTCATAAGAGACTGTCACTCCATGCGTACCACAAAACCTTGAGCTGCTCCCGTAACAATAGCTACTTTTACCATCTTGGGAAAAACGCAGTTTTCTTACAGACAATAATATGCTCGAGATTGTGGTTGGAAAGATGGAACTGATTTGAGGCAACTTGTCGGAGATTGGTGGCTGGTTCTGGTGCTGTATAGTACCAATACCATGTCGATCATGTCAGCTCATGGGACAGTCGAACGGAACATTTCATCAAGAACTGCTTTTCCATAAGAGCAAAACGCATGGAGAGGCTGAATGGCAACAGTAGATGGGTTGATTCATGTGAAGTCTCTGGCGTAATAACTGGTCCCTTTATTTGCCAATAGTCGGGCAAAACTGACATTACTGTATCTTCCGGCACTTGCAAGTTTCACGAGGGCCGCGATGCGATCTTGTTGGCACTGGCGCTTCGTTTTCCCTTATACATTTGATTGTCACAAAAGCGAACGCCATGAGGATACCACACTGAAGACCCCGTTAACGCTACAGCACTGTAAGGAGACTCAACTTCGAATATTTACCGTAAGGAAAGTACAAAGCTACTAGTTGCTGTGTTGTTTCCACGCCATTTGACAATCTCATGACGGGCTCTGTAGGAACCAAAGTCAAGGTGAGGACCTGAAACCTTGCGCATACGAGTCGAACTCCAACCGAAATGAAACCGACCAAATACCGCTATGATGCGGGTGTTGTGGGCTAAGCTAATATAGCATAATAACCTCCCAATTAAGTTGCAACTTGGTCAAACAGTCTTGGAGCGGGTCGCGCCGACTCGGTCGCATCCAGCCGACGTGTTGTTTGGCCATATTGACAACCCCGCACCCTTTGTTGCTTGACTACCCCATCTAGTAAAAGTTATTGAAACACGTGTACTACCACACATGCGGGACACAATGCAGTGGAATAATTGCCACGCCACGTTTCCCCTTGTATCTTTGTGCTATCATCTGATATAAAAGAAGACATTTTTTACGACTCGAGGCATCTTATCCCCCAGTCTATCTTCTGCTAGTAGCTTGCCCCGACAAGGTCATCCGAGACTATAGCTTGGTTCGAAACATGCCCATCCGCCAGAAGATCAAAAGCTTTCTTAGCAGTCAAACGAGTATTGGAGCTTCCTCGAATAACAGTAGTCACTCAAATTTGCCACCGCCATCCCCAAACCCATCGACTCAAACTAGCCCTCTGCCGAGCAGCAGTCCTTCGCCTGCACCTCCTCAGCACCAAACACCACCTGGTGGAGCTTCAACGATTACAACATCCCTCCAACCCGTCGCCTCTAGCTCCTCAGGCCCCGTTGCTCCCTCTTCCTCTCCTTCGGCTTTGCCTCCCCAGGAAAACGAGTTGAAGGCTCTAGCGCCATTGAGGACTCAGTGCGACGTACCCTTTGCCACAATCGCTGCAGAACTGGCACCGATTCCAGGCATCAGCGCTTTGGTGGAATGTCTCGACACCGTGTTCCAAGCTGTTGGGAGGTCAAGGGTAAACACGTAAGCAATATCTTCATCGCAGAGTTAGCACCATTTCATCGCTAATGAGACACCCAGGGAGCAATGGAAGCTACTACAAGGTCGATGCGTGATGGTTGCTCGCATGGCTGGTGCGCAAGTGACCAACTATGGTGGACAAAGCTATAATGGAGTACAAGAGGCGTCTAAGCTCCTTCACGAGTACGTTGCTAATTATGTGTGGCTGCTATGTTCATCTGACTCTCTTTGGCAGCACGATGAGCTTGATCGGCCAACGAATTGAGTATTGGAACCGGATGGACGGAGTCATAGCCTTCATGAATTCCGCCAAAATTAGCGAAGAGATTGCTTCGTATTTCTATGACCTCGACAAGTGTTTGGTTCATTTTTCGGTCAGTTTATTTATCCTTACCATTCGATCAAATGTACTTGATATTATATGCAGTATGCCGTCGATGTCGCCCATGTACAATGGATCGATGAATTCACCGCCGTCCAGAAGGCAGAGCTGGCCGAGCTTAACAAACTGCGCCTCCTCTTGGTGGACGTAAAAACTGACCTAACTGGTATTGGTCAAAATCAAGATGAACTCGTGACTATGACAACAGACATACGCGATATGCTCCGTCAGACTCTTGTTGCCAAGTCCACGGTAAGTGAACTAGGCATGTCCAGATGTATAGTTATAACGCCGGTCAACCCTCCCAGATCTTGCAAAATCCGGCGTCTACTACCCCAGACGATTATGCCGACACCGAACAGATCGTCAGAACGATTAGGGCGGTCACTGGCATGGAATTGCCACTCGAATTGCTTGTCGGACGACAATGTATTACGGAGGGCAAGCGACCCCTCAAGCAAGGTACAACGTGTGATGTTTGGCTTGCATCGTTCTTGGGAGGTGGTGTCAAGGTCGCCAAGAAGGTGTTTAGGGTTGGATCTGCCGAGAGAGAGAACATCGAGAAATATGCTCAAGTAAGTAGAACATACTAGCATCTACGATCGTACGCAAACCCGACTTGCAGCGTTTTTTGCGGGATGCCAAGCTCTGGTCAACCTTTAGGTCCGATTATACCTTACCATTCCATGGAATTGGTATGGAAGAGTTGGATGACGGGGGCTTTCAACTGTAGGTTTTGCCAGCTCTCGTATCGTTCAGTGTCTCACGACTTTCTCAGATATATGGTATCTCCACTCATGAAGAACCTGGACGCGGTACGAACGTCAAAATACGAACTGCTGCTTACCGACTGTTCTGATACAAATCCATCTAGGTCACGTACTTGAAGACTCATCGGAGCGACCCGAGCATACAGAGTGACATTTTACGTATCGTGCGTTCTCAATCTAGAATACCTTCAAACCTGCTCTCAAGTATTTTTGATAGATCACGGACGCAGCTCGTGGATTGCAATACCTTCACGATAAAGACCCTCCCGTGGTACATTCCGGTATGCAAGGGAGCAATATCTTGATTACGGATACTGGAGGGGGTGTTCTCGGCGGATTCGGCTTGACAAAGGTCGGTTAAACCCAGTATTCGGGAACCCGCGTTGGCTTACCGCATTCCCTTCAGGCCCTCCAACATAAAATACCCGGTGAAAAGCTGCCTACGGCTATTATGACGGGAATGACCGAGGCTCAGCGTTATATGGCAAGTAATTGCTGAATCGAAGACCGACCTATTCTGAGTGATTGTCCCCACTCTAGGCCCCTGAGATGCTCGGTGAAGAAAATCCAGAACTAAGGACACCGTGTGATATTTGGGGGTGGTAAGTGCTTAGTTGCTGCCCACCAGCCCATTAACGGACTATTTTTCATCTATTATCTATAGGGGTATGGCAGCACTCGAGGTAAGCGTAATTTACTGCCAGCATTCAGACGACGCTAACGCTCCACATTCACAGATCATCAGTGGGAATATGCCATACTATCATTCCAGATGGGCCCAACTTGTTGCTACCGAAATCCAGAAGAAAAAACTACCGATTCGGGCCAAGTATCCCAAATTTGAGGAATACGCACTCAAGCCAGACCCGATGTGGGCACTTTTGGAGAGATGTTGGGCGTACGAGCCGGGCGATCGCCCAACGATCGACGAGGTAGTTGTGGTACTCAAGGGGATGGCTCGCTCTTAAAAATCGGCACCGCGAGGGGGCGTTGAGCTATGTGGCCACCAAATTTGATACTGTAGCATATACGTGTGTTATGTTTTGGAATAGATTATGCGCCTTTGTGTTTGGATAGCAGGCTAATGCTCAAAAATACAGTTATTTTTTCGATGCAGCCTCTCAGCGCCGGTTAAATCGAAAGTGGTCAACAGCACCTTAGCCGAATCCAGGGATATGACCTGTAAAGCGCTGTCTAAGGACAAGAGGCAAACCCAGGGCAATATAGGGGAAATAACGACCCCTCACCCTGGGATATGCCCACCTAAGTCGAGTCTCGCGAATTTCATTGTTTTCTGCGCGATTGTATGCACTTCGAGGTTGGTGGCACAGTGCTTTCGAAATTCAGAGATAATCCTTGGTACCCAAGCGGCTTGACCAATCTGCGTTTGGACAACTTGCATATATGCGTACACTCCCCAATATTCGTTGAATGCACTAGTATAAAACCACCCGTTTTCTTATTCGATTAATTGAAAACGCTATGGCTCTGCTTGACTAGGCCCGACCAAGGCAAACTGACGGACTGGTAAGAAACAAATAGTGTTAATAACTGAATTGGCTGCGTACTTTCCCAAGAGAACATGGCTCTGGTGAAATACCAAGGCAGAGGACCTCTTCCCCGCCAACTGGTTTGAGCCTAAAGACAAGAAGCGATTAAAATGGGTGTCGGCAAACAAGATATTCACAGGCACTCACTTGTGGATACCAGGCTCTCCCATATAAATGGGGTCCCACTCGGTAGGGGTATCCATCACCACAACGATCTTGTTGTATTGCGGCTCCCCTTCGAATTCAATATACTTGCCAAATCTTCAGTTCTTCAGAGTGATAGTTCTTCCAGCTGGTCCCCTGGCAATATACCACTATATGCTGATATGTAAGCAGCGAAGAGACTGAGTCAAAGAGAACCACGGACCATACCTCATGCTCACTTGAGATGGCACCGAGGGGTGACACAGTGATAGCAGCGCCGAAACGATGATCGTTCAAGGTAAGACACTGCTGATGGGCAACGAGGGTAATATAGTGGCCCTCGGGAAAAGGAGACATAGTTGTGGCTGGGGGTAGTATTTGGACTCCAGCTGCCGATGTCAAACCTTTATATCTCCTGCAACTGCTATAAGCTGCACCGTATAAGAGTTGAGCATGGCCACACCGGACGCCACGCGGAAGTCGGTTATGATTAGTCATCGCCAAACAGCCCCCAACCTAGCAAAGGTAGCTTCGACGGTAGAAGCAAAACGAGGATCCCCTGTATGCCAAAATCATGTGTTGTGTTCCGCTATATCTGTGACTTCAAGTTTTCCGCGCAGGAAGCGCTCTTATTATCGTATTCAACCTCGATTAAGCTCGCAGCCTTATAGCCATTTTCATTGCATAGGGAAATTTACAGTTACGACAAAAAGCGAGTAGAGCAAAATACTGAAACTACCGAATCACGTTCGGCTCATCGAGACCTTCCAGTCTAGCTTCTGCTGCAAGATATTCTGCACACTCGACCCTAGACTTGTCGACGTTGACCAACATCAAAAGCACATATGACGATGCGCCAAGAGCAAAAAGGAAAGCAAAGGGCCTTGAGACCAACGGTATCAGAAGCGCCGTGTATGATACAGTGGTCACGTACATGTTATTGTTATGACTGTCGTCGATAATGGCACTCGATACGAATGGGCCAAGAAATGAAGAAGTTTTGTTAACCTAAGAGAGTGGCGTTATTCTTGGTATCAAATTTGGAACTTTGAAGGCTTACAACGCTGAAGAGGGCAAAGAATAAGAATGCTTTTCCTCGAGGTACCACTTCGCTAATCATTGTTTGGCTATACGCGTACCATGGACCAACAAAGATACCGAAGCCCTGGAATGCCCAGAACTGTATCCATGTGTGAGCGGGGACAGTCAGCGTAGAGAGATTCGAAATCAAACAAACCTCCCAATAATGCTTGAACCTAGGACACTCCGTTGGTAAATTGTCTGGAAATGCTACGTTTAAAAACCTCACCCGAATCGAGTTGTCCAGATCCCCACCATGCCCCACCCACATATCAACAATATAAATACGGCATTGAATAAAAGCATCTGGAAACATAGGAGCATATAAGGTTCATAACCGGATACCAAAGCACGAAGCTTACAGGTTTGGTCGATATGGTGAACCGCTTCTGTACACGCCAAAACAGACTAGAGACATCGGTTTAGTCAAAAGAACTTGACATTACATTCGGGGCTTACTAGACTCCAACCAGTTGCGCCCCAAGGCCACAAATGCTCAGATACGTGATTTGTAACGTCGAATATGACACAACGCTAAACTGTAAAGTCCCAACAACGGTATAACATGTGGTGAGAACGTCTCCCCTAGAACCTCATCAGCGAGGCTGGACAGAAAATACGGAATAAGCTCACATTAGGAAATAGAATAGAAGATATAAGAACGTTTGCTTGAGCTTCCAGCACTCTCGCAATGCGACCCATGTTTGTAGCACTCCGATCGTCAGCAAAGTAGTACCGGGAGGAAGCCTTGTTCCAGGTCTCCTTTTTTCGAACACGAACCAAGGGATTGCAAACAGGGTGCAAACGCCTCCCAACAGAGCAATAACAACCGATATTGCTCTCGTGTTTGCCTCCAAGCTGCTCTCGGAGCGTAGGCCTTTGAGTACCCTGACCATCACAGCTAAGACCATGACTGTACCGCCTAAGGAAATAGTACACGCAATGTTGGAAATTCGATTGCGTGACAAGAAATCCAGGGTCAGGTACTCAACCCGCGTCGCCCCCCCAGCGTCGAGAGCCCGCTTAGATTCTTGCATCTCAGGTAGCGATCGAGCCAGTCCCGGAAACGCAGCGGTCCAGAAGGTGAGAGCTCCTTGGAATGCAATTGCTGCTCGGGCTTGTCAGCTCCAGAACTCGTCGGTTGTATGCTCTGACACACTTGTTTATACTTGTTTGAGCTCCGATTCGATTTACAGTACACCACTGATTGTCGAGTTGACAAGTCGTTCAAAACGATTCAAACTAATTCATTCATTGTAGCACACGTGTAATTTGACTTCGTACATCGGCGCGGCAACCCCTTCCCCTTATTCGAGGAACTGGAAATGCCATTCTGGCACCTGATCGAATGGACGCAAGGCAGCCTGGAGTAACAAACTAGTAAGCTGATAGGCACGGGGACCAGACGTGATTACGCACCCTTTGAGGGAAGACTTTCAACAGAGAAAGACCCAGACCAAGGTCGCCCGTGCCGGGAACCTCAAGCCTAGTAATAAGACACGATCAGCCTGGACGCGCCCACAATCGGTACATGCTCCAATACCCACTTGTAGACGTTACGTTCACTGCCGGGCCTGGGTACGAACTCGGTTGGAGTGTCCACCGCCACGATCAGGGCATTCTCCTGGGGTTCACCCTCATATCCAGCATACTTGCCGGATTTCACGTTCCTCAGAGTGATAGCGCCATTTGATCCTTGTTCAACGTGCCACTATATTAAAGGTGAGCAATGGAAGATGGTATTAATTGGACCATTGACGTACCTCTTGCTGACCTGGAACGCCGGTAGGGGGCAATAGAACGACAGGAGCACCGGGTTCGGACCCCTCCGAGGTAAGGCTCTGAGGCTCGCCCCTGAGGGTGGAGATAATGTAAGGGCCAGAGGGGATATGAGCCATGGTTGCAATTAGGTAGGGGGCGTGGTTGTTCCAGTGAGTTTTGGATGAGAGTTGAATGGCACCCAGCTAGCGTTTTTATCTCCCCACCCCGCCTTCGAACTTCTCTCGACTGATATCACACAACGTGCGTATGGCGCATACACACATGTATTCCAGCTCTATAGTGATTCGGAGATAGATGGGTTCTATTTAGCCAGATGTATGACCGGCTCCATGTCATGAGTGCTGCTAAGCACCATACTCCAAAGTATTGCGTGCGATTTGCGTGCGGTTCAACCTTCCATCTCGTTACCGAATGCTCAATTTAGCTGATCTGCTTGCGCAGGCGCAAAGTACTAACATATTAGTAGGCACTTCGATTCAGCTGCCCAGCTTGAAGAGTTCGTGTACGCATGTGCGTCGGGCAAGCTCGGTGGTACAAGCAAGCGTACGTAAGCTCACGTGACCCGACAGATATCCTAGCCACGTAGCCACGTGCTGGAGCCATATGCTGTAGCTACCGATGTCGAATCAAGTCTCGGGACACTGATGCAGTTGTAGTTTTTTCACAACATATCAAGTAAAAGTCCATATAATCAAAATAGGTATCCTCACAAAAATTCAGGACCAACAGAAAATACACTCAACACACTCGGAATCAAGCCCACGGATTCCCACTCAAACTGCTCTCACTCGCACCAAACGTGTTGGTATGAACATACGCATGCGGCGGAGGCGTCATTGCGCGTGCAACCGTGACCTCGGTCGTGTCCGCTTCCATTATCTCGGGTCCACCACCATGTTTGTCATCTGTCTCGTCTTCTTGCCTTTCTTGTTCGTTGTTGCCGACGTCTTGTACGCGGATTTTGGTTTGGTCGACTGAGCCACCACGACGTTCGTGCTCTTCGACGGATACCTAAGACACAGAATTGGGCATTTACGTTCATACATTTTGAATGACTCACGGGTGAAATACTAACCTCGACATCCCTTCCATCATCCAAAACATATCCCCTCCTATACACCTTCTTCCCTCCAGGCCTCAACGCCGGATCACCCTTGCGCCGATCCCAAGCAGCCTTGGCCTCCGCCGCACCCGGGTCCTCGACAACCAGATCCACCGCATCAGGCGGAAGCGGCCTCTTGCCCGGAGCAGGACTCATCCCCCTCGGCGTTTGCGTCGCCGAACTCATATTCGAGCGAGAGTGACGTGGGGGTTCAGGCCGCAGACGCGCCTCGGTGCCCGAACCCGAGCTCGAACCAGGCTTGGACTTGGATTTCGATTTCGACTTGGTCCACTTCATGTCCACGCCCGCGACACGCATGTCCGGTCTCTTGCCGTCTCGCATGTCGATATCCACAGGCGGACCCGGCCTCGCTTCGAGCGTCCCATCCGAATCCGAGTCTCGTCGAGGCCGGGACTTGGGAGACTCCCCGTCGGACGCCTCTGCCCACTTTCCGTACACGCCCCTCGGTCCACCTGCGTCCGTGGCGCCATACCCCTTTGTCCTTGGCGCAACAACCACACCCCCAAGTCGTGGATCAAACGCCGCAGCCCTCTGGTCCCTCAAAATCCCCTCCTCGGCGTCCCACACCCTCGCCCGAGCGGCCTCGCTCGAACAATCGATCACGGGATAGTTGTAATCTCCAAACACGAGCTTGCGCGCATCGTCGTACATTGCATCTTCGCGCTTGCTCTTGCGGAACCGGACAATCGCAAGGCTGTTTTGGGACTCGAACTGGACGTCAAACGCGCCGGGGACCGTAAAATGGTTGGCCTCGTCCGAATCAGAGGACGATGATTCGGAATGCACGACTTCGGCGGCTTGATCCTCGGTAAGCGGTGCGTAACCCTGCTCTTCGTGGTATCGTTCGTCCAGTGCCCGGCGTGCCTTGGCAATCGGCCCAATAGCGGGTCCTGCATCGTCCGCAGGCATCGGCAACCAGTATTTCTTCCGCCCACCAGCCGCATATCGCAGTCCAGCTCGAATCCTACGGTCCCGGCCTGTACCCTGGTGCATCCCTCCTTCAGCGGGTTCGTAGGCCTTGTATGTAACGTCTCCATGCAGGGTCGCACGAGCATCCACTAGGACGTCGAGGAGTCCAAATGCATCACGAAGAGCGTGGAGAAAGGGCATGCGCGCGACGTGCTGCGTGGAAGAGTCGACAAAGTCGGAGATGGAAAAGGCGAACGAGTGGGCAATGGCAAATAGGGGCATTTCGTAGCAGATGAGGGTATCCGTGATGGCGAGAGAAATGTGCTCCACATCTGTATACGGTCCAACTGCGGAATTAAAGTTAGATATGTATCAGGGAATTGGGACGCAGGACATACGGCGTTTGATGAGTCCTATGGAAACCAAGAACGAAATGGTGATAGATTGCCAGAAAGAGAAAAACAGGATTCCCTTCACGCAGAGAAACTTGGGCATGGGGCTAACCAAAAAATATCAGTAATACACACATCTCCAAGAGAGAACACTCACCGGAAAGGCCTCAAATCCGCATTAACACACACCCAGAACATGGCCAGACAATACAAACTCAAACAAATCGAAGCGTTATACACGATACTGACATAGAGATACCCAGCATCGACCCGGAACGCGCCTTCCCTGTACTTGCCAAGCGCCTTGAGCAAGAGCGTCAGAGCAGCCAGCACGGGCTTGACTTGGACATACTCTGGAAACCGGGTGTTAGCGGATGAGGTCACTATGATCCGGTT
>WSLM01000363.1:0-18935 GCA_019677335.1 Ceratobasidium sp. UAMH 11750 | reverse complement strand
CTTATTTTGTGTATGATGTGGGAGGCTGCAAAGCGGGAAGAGAGTATTTGGGATGGGTACCTTGGTAAGTTGTTAGTTCGACCATCTTTGATAGGCTATTCAAGTATGGCTTTTATTCAGATACCATGCCCGTGAGGTTTGATACGCCCATGTTCTGGCCCGAGGCAGATCTTCAAGAACTACGAGGAACCACCATCGCAGGTAAATATCTCTTATCGGTCCAGACAAGTACAAGCTATAATTATTTGCTAGAAAAGATTGGCCATGAAGAAGCGGACAAAGAGTATACCGACAGACTTCTTCCTCTCGTCCAGGTACACCCAACTCGCCCTTCATACGTGCCATGCTAACTACCTACCCCAGTCCAGACCCGACATATTCAACCCCGAGCATATCAACACATACTATGCCCTATCTCAATTCCACATCATGGGCAGCCGTATCCTCTCGCGGAGCTTTCACGTCGAACCTTGGGGTGAAGGCGAAGACGATGACAATGAAGAAAAGCAAGGCTCGGATGCTGATGAGAGTAAACAAGTTAAGGAGGACCCGGATGTGAGCATGGAGTCGGCTCGGTCTGAGCAACCTGTAGAGAGCGAGGATGGCGCCAGCGATGGAAGCAGTGACAGCGACGATGGGGAGAATGTGGAAGATGTTGCGATGGTTCCTATGGCGGATATGTTGAACGCTAGATATGCTGGAGAAAATGTGAGTAACGATCAAAAACAATACATTTTCTAACGGTTCGTATGCACAGGCCAAGCTCTTCTACGAACCAAATGTTCTCAAAATGATCACAACAAAACCTATCCCCGCCGGAGAACAAATAGTGCGCTTGATTACTTGGCTACAACAGAACCCGCTTGCTCATTGACATACAGTGGAACACCTACGGCGACCCACCCAACTCGGACTTGCTCCGCCGGTACGGCTACGTCGACGCACTCGGTACCGGTCTCGATATTGTCGAACTCAAAGGCAGCACCATCGTCGAATGCACCGCAACCTCGCTTTCCGAGGAACAGCGCAAGGCGCGTGTGGATTGGTGGCTTGAAATGGGTGGAGACGAGTTCGGTGCCGTCACGTTTATTATTTCAGATTAGAAAGACTGACGTCGCTCGATTATAGCACGTTCACACTGGACATCTCAACCCTCCTTCCTCCCGCGCTCCTCTCGTTTACTCAACTCATGCTCCTCTCAACCACTGAATGGCAACACGCACAAGAAAAATCGAAACCGCCCAAACCCAAATCCCCAGCAGTCCACACCTCCACCCGAGAAGCGCTGACCAAACGACTATCCATATACCCCACCACACTCCAAGTAAACCCACTCCCCTTTCTGTCACAACACCAACAATCTCACACACCATTTCCTTCACAGAGCGATGAAGCCGAACTGAACTCCAATCTCACCTCGCTCAACAAACGACACGCGCTGATCGTCCGGATTGGAGAAAAACGGGTGTTGCAAGCTGCGTTGGCACAACTCTCGGAGCCCTCAGGATCGAAAAAACGTAAAGTGGAGAGTGAGGGTGGGGCGCGGAAGAAAGGAAGAGGGACGAAGTAGAGGCGGTGAGCGGGGAGAGGGGGGGTGGGTCGTTGTCTGGGACGAACGTGGGGCGGGGTGGGAATAGAGGTAGGCTGAGGTTTCTTGTTCCTGTGGAGTTGAATGGGCTCATGGTTGTGGTGATGATTGTGCGTAGATAACAAAATGTATGCTAGGGTGATGCTTACGGTGCTCGATTGCGGGGAATTCTCGGACCCCTGCAAGTAATTGTGCTCCCCGTGAACTTTCGGTCCTACAGGTCCGCAACGTCGACGCATTGTTATACTGGAGTCTCACGCATTGCTAGAGTGCCTAACCTTTTGGAGATACTTAATTAGATACGCGGACTACACCTTAGTATGTCAATAACTTCCGTTCACCCTATTTCGTGTGGTTTTAACATTGCATAAGCTTGTGGGGTATTCGCCTATTCCTAAACTACCAATGGCTCTAAGCTCATACAAATCCGATTAAAGGCATAGCATACAGCCTACGATTCAGACCGCTATGAGTCTCGAGTTTAAGCCGCTCCAGGGACCAGGTAGCAACCTCGTGCCATATGGGAGCTATATGCGTCTTGACTTTTATATTCTATTTATTTTGCTCGTTTAACCCGAGGCCCTGCGCCAACATAGATCGCCCAGTTTGTCTCATTCACGGTACGCCTCTTCGGGCAAGCGGCAGTGCGCGCTTGGCATCTCATGACCGCACAGGGACCAAGTTTGAGTCACAGCCCGGCATCCAGCACTGCATCGGCCCCTATAAGAGCATATAAACATCACCCCGCGCTATCAACTGAACTCATTCAAACGTCTGCTCCCTCGTTACCACCTTGACGCAATGCCGCACTTTTTTCGTAATTTGTTCTCTGGAGGTGATGAAGACAGAAGGCTGGACGAGTTTGCGGAAAACGGGTGGTCCTGTAGAGGGTGTGGAGTCACAAATGCTCCTATACGCTATAAATGTTGTAAGTCTCCTTGCAACTCAAGTATCAAGGCGCGGATATAGTAACCTCCACTGCAGTGCTATGTAACAGCTTCTCACTGGTAAGTCCCCCATAGCTCGGTTCATGTTCGAAATGGCGATTTTCGATCGACCAGTGCTTCGACTGCCACAAAACTCCAGCCGAATACCACTCCAAACATGCCCCACACAACTTTGCACTCATAATCGAGTCAAAAGACATTTGGTCATGCAACAACTGCGATACCACCGACGCACAGATGCGGGCTAAATGTACCTGGTGCCCCGACGTCGACTTTTGCGAAGACTGCTTTACAGAGGATCTTAAAGAGATTCACCCTGAGCATCCCAAAAAGGAGAATTTTAGCTGGACAAAGTATAGCGATGCGGCTTGGGAGTGTGAAGGGTGTGAGGCGCCGAATGGGGATCTTGGGTTTAGGTGTAGTGAGTAGTCTAGCTCAGTTACGCCCAAGGAATTATAGCTGAGCCTGAGATAGAACAGTGCCGTGACCTTATGCTGGTAAGTCCCACTCAACACGGCTCTCGAGCTGGAATAAATTACCTCCTTTTGTAGTGCCCGAAATGCATCGAAAACGCTCCACAGCACCACAAGCTGCACCCCGCCCCTTCAGACTATATGCCCGTGATAGCCTTGACACGCTCATGGACCTGTGACGGCTGCGAAAAGACGGATTTCAAATTAAAGGACAAAGGTCGTGCTGGTATACGTTGGGATTGCAAGCACTGCAAAGACGCATCGTTGGTAGGTAGTTTGGATATTATTTTGCGGGGTTACTGAAGTTTGGTTGGTAGTGTGTAAAGTGCTTCAAAAAGGTGGAGAAGAAGCACGGAAAACATCCAAACGAAGAAGATTTTGCCCCAGTGTTGTATCCTGCGCTTTACACACCGGATGAAGACTCTGATTAGGGATAGTCATACTTTACACCTAGTCGACTAGAACGGAAATACATTACCCGATTGCTGTGTTGGCGTACAGTATTTCTCACCTTTAAGATCCATTCTCCTTGGGGTTATGTTGAGGTCTGCTGGCACCTTGGTGATCCTTCCTACCACACAGAAGCGTGTGTATCGATATGGATCATACTCGGAGGTGGAAAGAAAGACAGAAAGAACAACTTGTCGCTGATAATATGGGGTTTACATGGCATCTATCTGGGGTCCGGGGCGCGGACAACGTGCATAGAGCCGAGTATCACCGCGGCCCCGCGGTGTCAAATATCAGGTACAGCACGTGCGCCGAGCCAAGGATCTATATAACACCTTTCGCTCGGTCAGGTCCCAAGTACTGCCCCTGCTTTTTTCTACTACCACGCCCGACTACAACTATGGGACTTTTCGATTTTCTTCCTGGCAAGGAAAAACCCGTCGAGACCCCTACCAACCGTCCGACTGGCCCATCTGGTGCTGCTGATCCTGACGCCCCGCCTGCCTATCATGCTGTCGCCGGAGGCTCTCAGATTCAAACCAGCGTACGTGTATTCGAATATTGATGTGTACCAATATCTTACTCGTCGAAAACACGTAGATGGCCCACGACGCTCGAGTGACCTATGGACACTTACAACAAGCAGACAACGAGGACGCTGCGATCTGGTCTTGCCGCGGTTGTGGCATAACCAACGCGCCAGTGCGCTACAAGTGCTGTAAGCTCTTGGCTTTCCCACCTCGCTCCGAGGCCGCAGTATCTGACTACTTTTGCGCTAGTGCTGTGCCACAGCTTTTCTCTCGTACGTGCGCCTATCAAAATCGCTTGCATAGCCTCCTAACATTACGTTCAACAGTGTTTTGAATGCCACAAAAATCCCACCGAACACCACACCAAACACGCGCCGCACAATTTTGCGCTTGTGACCGCTGCCGAGGGTCTCTGGGGCTGCGACGGTTGCGGGACCCGTGATGCGCCTCTCCGAGCCAAGTGTCGTTCGTGTCCCGATTCAGACTTGTGCCTCGACTGTTTTACGGGGCGGGGTGTCGCGAATGTTCATCCGGCTCATCCTAGGGAAGAGGACTTTACTTGGAACTTGTATAGCGACGCGACCTGGGAGTGTGAGGGATGTGGATCAAAGAATGGGGATCTCGCGTTCAAGTGCAGTGAGTCCTGTTTATTGTGGTAGTGGCTGGATTCTCATTGAGATATTACTAGGGAGCTGTCGCGATTTGAACTTGGTGAGCGTCCCGCGTCATGCAACCCAGTCTCTTGCTTATACTCCCCATCAGTGCCCCAACTGTATTGGTTCTGCAGCACAACACCATAAACTTCACCCAAGCCAAACAGACTATATGCCCGTCATTTCCCTCAACCGTTGGTGGAAATGCGAATCATGCGGCAGCGCCCAGGAAGAACTAATCAAGAAGAAACGCGCGGGCATACGCTGGGACTGCAAGTACTGCGGAAACGATTCATTGGTGAGCGATATGCAACCTACAATTCTTCTTTGCATCTAACGCTTGGCATGCAGTGTACCAAATGCTTCGAAAAGGTCGACAAGAAGCACAAGAAGCATCCTCGCCCGGAAGACTTTGCTCCGGTTTTATACCTGGACATGTGCGTTGACGAGTGATTATCCCCTCGCATTCCTGTCCCTAATGTACCACTATGCTCTGCTCTATCCTGAGTTGTATTATAAGCGTCGAGATATATCTGAGAGCCTGCTTTTCTTTTGGCAGAGGTAAACACTGGGATCTGTTCCGATCCTGGTAATCGAGTCGGCGCTAATGCTATACGACCGGCACCCGAGCGCATCACATTTCGAGTTGGATCTATGGGAGTTATTGTAAAGGACATTTGTGTTATTTGTAGCATTTATTATGCAGATATATCCTAGGCTCTTGGTCTAATTAGTTGAAGAGTGGTTTGCATGTATTACGATAAGATGCATGACATCAAATTTCCGCCGAAAATATCCATAATCACAATCGCACAAGTAAAAAAAAGGTACATAGAAGAGAACCATCCGCGAAGCCTAGTATGGGCGATAGTTGTGCTGCCCCTTGGTATTATATCTGTTCGGACCCATCCCTTGTCCGCCTTGACCTTGCCCCTGCCCCATTCCTCCACGCATCGCAGCCGGGCCGCGTGGCACGCCAGCCATCATACCCGCTCCGCCTTGTCCCCTGTTTCCACCCATACCACCCATACCACCCATTCCTCCTCCCATCCCTCCCATCATACCTCCACCGTACCCTCCCATACCCATCCCCCCACCCATGCCCATTCCGCCCATTCCACCCATCATGCCCATACCCATTCCTCCCTGATTTTGGTTAATCATTTGGACTCGAGCATAAAGCGCAGCCATCGCCTGAGGATCAAACGGAGTCCCCGCACCACCGCCCTGTTGCTGACGGCCAAAGTTGTTGTTATTATAGCCACCGTCGTTGCCCTGGTTGAATCCATTTTCTCGTTGGTACGTCCCGCGCGGTTGAGCGAGTTTAATATCCATCTAAATGCACCAATGAGCATGTGTCAAGCGGCAGGTGGGTGGGGATTCGTACCAGTTTGCCATCGAGCTCGAGAGGACCGAGCTGGAGGAGTCTGTCTACACCCTCCTGGTCTTCAAACGTAATAAATCCGAATCCCTTGCTTCGGCTCGAATCGCGGTCGACCATGACGTTTGCGTCGATAACTTTGCCATACCTACAAATACTCAGCACCCGACCAGACCAATCCCAAAAGGAAAACCCACTGAGAGAAAAACATCTTCATCGACTCGGACGTAACCGTCGAAGCCAAACCTCCGACAAACAGCTTTTGAGTACGCGCATGTTCTGTTCTCGGGATCGCCCGTTTAGGATCAATCTTGAACGACCGAAATAGGTTAAGCAAATGATCGTCTCGAAGCATGCAGAGCAACTCACAATTTTTCCATCCAGGTAATGCTCTCTTACCATGACCGCATTAACAGCAGCCGGATCTTCAAACGTCAAAAACGCAAACCCGCGAGATCGACCCGACGCATCTCTCATGATGGTGCATGCATCTACTTTGCCGAATTCGGAAAAGTAATTTCGAAGAGATTCTATATATGGTGTGGTTAGCAAAAGGCTATCGAGGTTTATTTTGGTGAAAGAACATCGGGGTAAACAACTATGTATGAGACATTCACCATCTGTAGTATCCCAATTCAACCCTCCGACAAACATTTTCCTACAAAACATGGACGTATACGAGCAGACGTGCACAGGGAAGCAATAAAGCAATGTAGCATTAGTAAGTTACTGCTAATACACAGCGAATCGAGTAAAAGCAATGGACTTGTCTGGATAGGTACGATACTAGCGATGGGTAGGTCACATTGAGATGCCTGTGCTACTCTACTAGCTAACGTATCGTCCTTGGAGAAGTAACGCGATCTCGATACTATGGCTCGTGTCCCAGACCAAGTAAAACGATGACGCAACGAAAATATGACAGAAAAAAGGCAAAACTACCAATACCAACTCACCCTTCGTCTTTCATCTCGCTTGGACGAACGCTGTCAAACCGGCGGCCCCCTCCGCCAGGACCTCCGAATCCGCCACGCTGGGCTCCGAATCCACCCTGATGGTTCGACGATTCATATACAGCACCATTGGCATATCCACCCTGCTTTTGCTGATAACCGTCAGACTGACCATCGTACCCGCCAGCCGGTGAGCCTCCCCGGGTCGGATCACCAAAGTTGGAATTGGACTTGGAGTAAGTCTGCTTCTCAGCTTCGGGGTCATACGGCCGCATCGAAGGCGGGAGAGACGAATACCCATTGTTGTAGCTTGTAGGTGGCAATGTCGTACCCTCATCAGATGTGTAAGTAGCAATAGAAGAGCCAATCTGGGGTGGAGGTGCGGGAGCGGCCCGAATCGGTTCGGGGGTAGGATCGGCGGGTTTGGCGGCTACGGTGGCGCCGGTTGGCGGTTGCGTATCCTGTTTTTTGGTTGTTGATTCGGCGGTAGTTGAGGGTTGTGCTGTCTCGGCCGGTGTCGAGTCGGATTTTTCTGCCGATGTTGACTTGGAGCCTAAAATTTCGTCCTCGGCCGCAGCGTAATCACCATTACCGTACAGATCTAGCACACGGAGCATAGCAATAATCAACTTCGTATTCCAAAGCAGAACACCGAGACTACTCACCAGCGTACAGATCGTCGTCGCCGTGTACAGACTGAGGTCATATGAGACACGTATCCAAACGAGAGTTCAAGTGGTGCGGTGTACTGACCATATTTACTAGAATAGAGTAATATTATAGAGAAAAGAGGTAAGCAAGTCCCGAGCTAGTCGCCAGAGGGGGGGAGTCGAACGAAGCGTGGTGGTGGTTTGAACCAGGTGGCCGATTTCAGAGTTTTCCGGCCAAGTCACATGCCGGGCCCCGCCGACCATCAAATGGGGGCCAGGACCCCAAATCACGCATGATATTTCAGTTCCGAGCTCTGAGTCCACCTCTCACTTGCACGAATTACCAGGAGTATAAGCATTACCATCTATCGAAATATAATATTATGTGTTAAATAAAGAGTCTAATCATAGGTTGCGCAATGCCCGAATTTCAGCCCCGGTGTCGAGAGCCCGCTTGCCTTCAATCCACTGCATCGCCTCTGCTCAACGGTCGCGGGATTAGTGGGTTCCTGACTCCATGATTCGTACGTACCAGCGTATGTACGCGGAGCCACCATCCTACGGAGCGGAGGCCCATCCTCCCGCACCCAAGTAAAGCTAAACGTATTTGTCAAGTTCTCCTCGCCAGTCGCAGGGTCAATGACATCAGCTTGAACGCGAACGTGCTGAAAACCACCTCGTGAGATTCGTGCACATGGCTTTCTGGGTCGTGAGAGACTTACGGCAACAGCCGCGAACTCGTCGCAGCTCGCGGTGTGTGTCATGATGGATGTTAGGCGAAGAATGGAGCCAATTGGGACCGGTTTCTTGAATGCAATTCCGTCGAGGGAGAGGAAGCGAAGTGGCGCCCGAGTAAACAGATACGCGTTTGTATAGCCTATCTAGAACGAGAGAATTGAGTTAACCTCGCCGCCCCACGGTCCTCATATGTGAGCCAATACCTCGTATGCTAGCCTGGGGGAATCGCCGTAAATACTTGGCGAAACATTGATCGAGGGCACTCACCTCATGAGATATCCGCCAAACACTTTGGAGTGAACGCTGCAAGTCGTATAAACGACAGAAATATGTAAAGGACTTGCGAACTTACTTTCGCTTTTGCGGGAACATCATTAATGTCTTTTCAACCCTGGTATCCTCCATCCATACCGCCTCTATATCGCCTTCTACCTTTCTAATGTAGGAAATTATTCATGTCATGTCAACAAACAGGGAGCTAAAGCAGCGTACTTGGTATCGGGATTCGTGAACTTGCAAGTCGGCTTGTGCGCCGCCGAATACTTTAAAAAGTTTTCGTGCAAGAGCCGGGCCTCTTCCTGGGAAGGTGGGACACGAGTGAGAGACGCTGTAGATATAATTCTCTTCCTGTCCTTGTGCGCTGGTTGTAGTGTGTCAGCCTCCTGTAACGAAACCAAAAACAAGCGAGGCATACATTCACCAAACTTGAAAAGCGCTTTCTCTTCTGGCGTGGATAAAACTAGGGGATTGACCGCACGAGCCTTGTGTGTCACAGCGTCTCGAGCAACCATAGAAAACCTCCCTGCAACGTAGTAGAAATGTAAGTATACACCATACCCCTGAGTGAGTGGTAAGTGTACTAACCAAGCATGACAGTTTGCTCGGCTCGACCATGGTCACTCAACTGCTCCATTCTCACGGCGCACTCGATGCTGCTACGCCCAACGTATATAACCTGACCAGAGAGCCGGATGTCTGCCGGGTTCTTGGACAACGAAAACGATTGCAGCATGTCAAGTCTAAAAACAAATCAGCATACCAAGCAGATAAGTTTTATGAGTATCAGGAGATAGATACCTATCCACCGAAGCAGTTACCAGGTAAAACCCGCGGCTGGATGGTCCGACGGATCCCAGGTCCGGTACGCTTGGCCCTAATACGTGCTTGTAGGCTATCGAGCCAGCAAGAGCATCCAACTGTTCCATTATCAACCCAGTCCGTAAACCTCCGCCAGCGTTCGTAAATTGCTCCAGCAAAGCCCTGTTGCTAGCGAATGGCAGCTCAACCTAAATATAACAGTTCAGGTTTGAGGATTAAAAATAGCACAATAAATATGAAATGTCACTTGCCTGGGTGTATGAATCATGCATGTGGCGCGGCGGGAGAGGGATGTCTTGTTGCTCTTGCGTGGTGTTTGGTGTCTGTTGGGCTACACGGTTCGCTTCAGCGTTTGCTGCGTCCAGGATTTCCTTCCAGGAGCTCGATGAACGCATAGGCATAAATCTACGAAAGATTACTGCATGCCCCATTACGATAAAAAGGCGTGACGTACGAGCTGTAGGCTGGGTTGGAGCGCCTCCCTGACATACAGTACTTCGCGTAAGTTCGTTGCTGTAGAGCAGGTTGAGAGGCACGTACTGACTACCGAGAGCAAATTATCAATCGAGTCAATCGCTGCGGTCTCCTTGGACACGTCGAGTTCAGCGGGTGGTGGCGTAGACTCATGTTTCGGCGTAAGAGACCAAATGAACGAGCGACGAGGAAAAACGGCCTGTCTCGCAGCCACAAGCCGACGAGAAGGCCCAAAGGTCGACGAGGACAGTCGTACCAGCATCGTCCAGTGAAACGAGGAATGAACCAGTCGAGACGTGCGAGTCAAACTCGGATATCACTGGTGGTGGTTTTTAGCGCTTTTTGACTAGCGCAAATCAAAGCCGAGTCTGACGTGATCCGGCGCCTGATGTTTGGCCTCATTTAGGCTCCTGACTGTGATGAGTGTGATTCGCGTCAACTCACCACACTTGACGATCCCATAGCCTAGAACCAAATATGTGGGAGATCTGGTTCGAACACACCTTGTTCGAGGATAGAAACTAGTACAGATTGCCTTAGCGGGTCCTTGGCAGCAGCAATCGGCCTCACCTGTCGCGTCGTCTCGGTGATTTAGGCTCTTGAATCCGCTCAACTCCGAAGGCATCAGCTTCGTACTCCGGTGTCTTGGATAACCAGAGATCTCCAGCAGAGCATTCCGGTATAATTGGGGTAGTATGATCCGCGGGCACGTAAAGGGACTGAGGCAAATGAGACATCGACTTGGGGTACCTAGCATGGACGCTACTTCCAACAGATAGCCAAGAGCTCAGCGCACAAAATGGAAGGAGGTCAAACGGAAGTTCGAAGCCATCCCATCACGACTCGTTGGGTTGAGATTAGGAATTCGGGGTTCGGGACACCTGGGAAATATGACGAACGGCTATTATATTGTATTTAACAACGCATACAAACACAATCAATTAGGAAATTAGGACCCGCAGACCGCTGAACCCCTGTACAACCAACTTGCTTGGCAGCTATCGTACGTTGACGGCTTGAAACCTGGGGGGCTCAGGGCTTTGATACTGTCATTAAGGAACTCTAAATATGCATCGTCTGAGTCTTCCCTGATGTCTATATCCCAGTATATCCCGCAAGTGACGCCATTTGGCCACAACCTATGCAAATTTCTATGAAAACATCAGTACGGGTGAATGTTGGGCAGCGGTGTCCATACCGAGCGACAATGCCTAGGTATTCTTCCATGGTCTGACCCGGGTCCAAGTCCTCTTCATCAAACTCCTCACTGAACATAAACCGAGCCTCAAGACAAAGTATTGATGGAGATGGCGTAATAAGGCCTGGCTGAGGGTT
This sequence comes from Ceratobasidium sp. UAMH 11750, assembly GCA_019677335.1. NCBI lineage: Eukaryota > Fungi > Basidiomycota > Agaricomycetes > Cantharellales > Ceratobasidiaceae > Ceratobasidium > Ceratobasidium sp. UAMH 11750. The sequence continues at coordinate 7,665 of WSLM01000363.1, read as the reverse complement.
TGACGGCCAACCGCTAAGGATGAGGTTCGAAGCCAGGAGTTGTACTTGGGGTAGGCATTTTGCGAATAGGATGAGGTGGTCGAAAGTAGTAACCACGTTCTGGATGTCAAGATACTGTACGTTGGCCACAGCGGGTACGAGTGGCTGCATATCGCTGAATAGTTGCGGCAACCTTACATTTAACAACTGAAAGCGTTGCAGTGGGAGTTGGCGTAAGCAATCCGTGATTGTTAGCGAAAAGTCGTCATCTTCGATGTCGTTCAAATCCAAGTAAAGTTCAACAACATGAGGGCTCCCCTTGCAGATCCCGCGAACCATGTCGTTTATCAATGGATTATTTAACCCAAACTGGAGGGTGACACAGACAGACACTAGCTGCTCAACGAGCGGAGGGTAACGCCATAGCCGAGGTATGACCGAACATGGCAAGTATTGTAGACTGAGGTGTCGAAGCGGAGGAAACGAGTGAGGCGGTAACGCCAAGTCATCCATAAATAAGTCTTGGTTTTCGTGATCTCCATCGAAGTTCGCCGAAGCTTCGATTCCAAGCGATCTGAGCAGGGGGAGGGTGCCAAGTAGCCGTAGAACCGCAGAATCCATCATTGAATTGCTGCACTCCAGAGAATGGAGGTTATGGAAGCGAGCAATGTCGGCAAACATGAGTGATTTGGTATATGAGACGTCTTCCTGTTCTTCGATGAATATCTGCAAGGCTTCCAGGTCCTTGGCAATATCCGCGGTAGTCTTGAGCAGAAAGGAGGCAAGAAGGGGCTCAAGGCACAAAGGATAGTGGCTTAGCCCGCAAACTTTAGTGAGCGATGGGCAGAGGAATGCGAAGGCGCATGCGCAAATGTTAACTGCTTCGACCTGCCAGTTTTGGTCAGACGTGGGGTCCAACACCAGCTCTCGCAGGTTAGGTAGGGGAGGACGATGAGCCGCTATGGTGAAGAAAGGCTGCCAGCCTGAGGTAAGGGCCACGGTGACTTTCCGAACAAGAGGCGCGTAGATGTCGAAGCGAGAAAAGGACAGTTCGTCGGATCGCTCTATGATCTGTGACAGGTGCAAAAATAAGAAATTGCAGACAATGGCGAGGGTGAACTTACATCAAGCTGTTTGGGACTTTCATTGTTCCAGTTAAGGGTAGGGAGTAGGTTCATCAGAGGCTCAGCGCTAGAAAGTTCTCTCCAAACACGAGGCGAGGCGCAGTGAAAAAAAGCATGGGAGACAGTCAGCAGTTTCATAAGGTCAGAATCTTCTACGTGGCCACATATGAGTGCGAGAACGTCGTGAACGGAAAATATCGCGTGCGTCGGGGTGATGTGCATAATAAATGGCACCGGTAGAAGTACGTCGTGTGAGGTCGAGTTGTGGTTGTTGAAAGGGAGGCGAAACCCTTCACGTGATACCATAGGTCAGATTGACGTCTTAATCGTGTCCCCCAGCTGTGGTACGTCCAGTCTCTCTAAGGAGAGCCTGTATATTTTAAATTCACCGTGGACTAGTGAAAAGTTGTTATATACACGAGAGGCGCGGATGGCTGAAGGGTTGTTTCTGTGCAGGCGTGTGTGCGAATCCTTGCAAGCCTAGCACCTATATAATTGAGTAGAATTATGTATATATGCGTCGAATTCAATGGCCATTGGGCTTGAGCAGACTCGCCAAGCCGTCTATGTGGGCAGTAAACCGGCATAAATGAGAATCTAACCATATAGTTCGAGTTGCGCGAGTTGCCGCCTCCGGGAATCGGGTTGCCGAGCACCTTGATCTTAAATTTAAGGTACTCGCGTCCAGTCCCGGAGACAGATTCAAAATACAGTGGGACCTGCGTTGAGGAATCCCCTCTTGAGGAATATCTGACAGGTAAACTGTATTGATTAGGCTCGGAGCTAGGTTTTCCGTAATTCAACGCCACCAACCGGCGATATTCCTCAACGCAGGTTCCACTGTAACTATTGTTGATGAGAGCTGGGAGCAAACGAGGCTCACCACCTTTTTTGCGGGCTCCTCATCTATGTACGCAACCTACAGATCTGGGTACACACGTAACAAAACTCGCCGTATTCCTGCTCTTTCTTGTTAAACACGGAATGGCACTGCACTGAGACAATAAACTTGAGTTTACGGCGTGCCATCCGTTCGAGCTCGTATTCATATTTCTCAGGGTTTCCGCGAAGAGTCGAACGCTCTCGGGGTTCCTAATATGTGATCGTCTTGGAGTAATTTATCGTGTCGGACACGGTGCACAGTGCAGAGCCTGCGCCGTGTACAAGTTGGCTCAGGTATGGGTATGGAGTGTAAACTCGAGCATGCCCCCCCACCCAGTGACAATTAGCGCGCACTGTTGCAAACGAATATGACTCATTTTGGACGGCGTGGTGTGATTTGGGGTCGCCGCGCTATACCTAGAATCTGTCTCTTTGTTCACATAGGTTTAATACCATTGCGCAACAAGTACCATTTTGGGGTGGAGACGTAGAGGAATGTTTAACGGCAATTTGCTACTAATATGAGAAAGACAAAAACGTTCACAGGTAGTAGTTCATCGTTTTAGAGGTTTGAAAGTCCAGCTCCGCATAATAAATTGTTCAGTTTGTGAGGTTACAGTATTCTGAACTGCACCAGTCGTTAGCACGGAGGAACGGTTAGGCGAGCCACTTACTGTTTACGGAGCTCGGGCCAGTATCCCGAACGTTTGCTTGCGCTTCCCCTCTCTAAGTTGCTCGTCAATTGGCAGTCCATCCGCTTGTGCAGACAGACGCGTGACTATCCCACCAGAGCTGTAGAGCCCGGCGAGACCTCTATCGATCCACAGGCATGTCCAGTCGACGTTACCAGTCCGTCGCAGTCATTTCAGCGCAGCCCACGAGCATTCCGTGGACGCATGACCATATGCGACTCTCACTGGTCGTCAGACTCGGACTCTCGCTCGGCGCCGACGAGACACCGACCGCACCCCCGAGCTCGAGTACAAGACCTACCGGGCGCACAGAGGGCATCCCAGCGTCGGTCGAGGTCGAGCAAGGTACGTGCTTGATGGTCGGGACTGGTGCGACGTTTTGTCCAAGCCGAGTCGTCGGTCCGGGTTGCACTGATCACGACAGGCAGCTGGCGTATGCACAGCGCAGGATGCGGGCAGACCAAGGACCGACAGTCGGGTTAAAGGCCAGCGGTGCCAGGTGGAGACGAGGGCTGAAAGATCGGGTCAGTAACCGGCATGAGAATGAGGAGAGACGGGCGTACCGATTGGTGAGGGTATGAGCTAGCATGTCCCGGTAGTCGAAGAAGAAAGAACAACTATGAGAACAAGAGACGAATAGAGATAAAGATAAATGAGATATGCGAGATGAGGTTTGAACTTGATGTTATTTGGTTTTGATTTGAGGTTGTTTGATTTAGATTTCTTCAAGACTTTGGTTTTGTTGATGGGGTGTGGCGGATGGTCGAAGCTAAAGAGGTTCGTTAGTCGCGGACACATATAAACACCGGCTTGGAATTGTACCATAAGCAGACGAGTGTTTGGCGGAGGAACCAACGGTGGACGAGGATAATGTGAAGCGAGGATAAGGATTTGGTCTCAAAGTGGCTTTGTATTTGATGCTAGGAGTACGTTAGCAGAGAGCCAGCTACGAACAGGGAAACTTACGGTGAATAGGCCATTTGGTGGCGATGGGGAGAAACAGTCGAGTCGGCTTCAGATAGGGGTTGGTGGCTGCTGAGCAAACATAAGCCAGCGTATCACGCCGTGGACAAGAGCCATACTTTTAGGCAGGACAGGCGGTGAGTCTCGTGGCAATAATGGGAGGGTAAAACATGAGTTCGTTGAGTCTGAGGGGGTATGGGGTCAGTGGCAATGACGAAGGCTGAAATAGGTCGCTCACCCGGGCGACTCGTGAGCGGACCCAAGGCGCGTCGCACGAGAAAAGTACGATAATGCAAGGGTGTAGGTGGCCCGACTTGCGATAGACGCAAATAAACATCATGGGGGAAGGTGGTGGTTGAGAGGAGGATTTTGCTCTCGAGTCTCCCCCCTAGATTGTTTTTATACCCCTGAGCAATGGTCCGTGCGCTCTAGCCCCTATCCCACCGGTCACGTACTATCCTCAGCGATTTGCCCTGAAGCTTCGGAGCGGTCTTTGTATACAATATGCTCCCCCTATTTCTATATACAGCCCACAGGGGCCAAGACCAGGACGGGAGCGTCGACCACGAGCTAGATTGACATGCTCCGGTTGGCCGCGACCGACGGGTGTAAGCGGCGTCAAGGGTGGTTTCAGCTTGGCGTCGGGGTATGTTTGCATGTGTTTGCCAGCTATGCTGCGCATCAATGCGGGTATGTGCAAATCCCTGATGCAGCCTCGCATTTTACCAATGAGCAGCGCCAAGGGAAGGGGAAGAAATGAATACTCATTGGCCTCTCTGGTATACTAACAAAAGGCGCGTAGATGTCGAAGCGTGAAAGGGACAATTCGTCTGGTTGTTCCATGGCATGTTGCAAATGCAAAGGAATTGCAGATAACGGCAAGTATTCACTTGCATCAAGCTTTTTGGTAGCTTCGTCGTCTCAATTGAGATGATGGAGTAATTTTATGAGAGGTTGCGTGCCACAAGGTTTTTTTTTTCAAACACAAGACGAGGCACAGAAAAAAAACACCGGAGAAGGTAACAGACATGTAGGGTCAGGATCTTCTACGTGGCCACATATGAGCGCGAGAACGTCGTGAACAGAAAATACCCCGTGCGTTGGGGTGGCCTGCATAATCGACAGCACGAATAAATCAGGTAGTGCGCGAAGGACATGGCTGTTGAAATGGCGGTGAAAACCCTCACCGGCGTGATAACTTGGAGGTCAACATGACGTCTTAGTTTTGGTGGCAGCCTGTCCCTGCAGTGCGCCTAGTCCCTCCGGAGAGAGGTTTTATATGCTAACTTCATTGCAAGCTAGTGAAACGCTGGTGTATGCGCTCCCAGAAACATGAGTGGCTTGAAGTGTACGTGGGAGTACTCGCGGGCCTAGCACCTCCATGCTAGGTTGTCAAGAATCGTGTATATATGCGCTAAATTGGATAGAGATTGTGCTGCGCAAGCCTTTCAAGTCCTCTGAGTAGGAGGAAAATCGGCAGATAATGATATATTCTGAACGAGGAAGACCAAATAATATGTTCACATCCCTACCTGACGTCAAAAGTGCATACATTCCTTTGGATGGCCACCTGCAAGGCGCTGGCATCCCACGGGGCTCAGAGCGTTCGCCCCCTAGATACTATTATTCTACTCGTGCTTCACCCGATGGGATCCTACAGTGCCTATGTACTCCGGATAGAGCGCTTCCGACTGGGAAAATGCCGCCCTGTATCACCTTGTTACCCTGGAAAATAAGAAAAGCAGAGCACTGAGTGAACCTGCTATGGCAGTGATACGCTATCTCGAGAGCCATAATTCTCGTAAATACCAGGCGAGTTTTACATAGTCTGGTGCAAAAAAACCACGATGTGGCTAACCCAGATGCGATCAAAATGAACGAGGAGCTTGAGCAACGGTTAACGTGCGCTTCTCCCTGCAGGTCTTGAAAACGCGGTGCCGGCCAATCTTGTCAAACCTCATAAAGTGCTCCACCAGATAGCATAAATGAGCTGGGTGAGGCTATGAAAAGAAAAAAGAAAGGTTGGTTCGTGGTTGGTTCCATAGTCACGAGTATCGTTCAGTGTCGAGATCAAGTCGAAGTCTTAATTTGACGGCTAGTCACATGACTCTGGCCCTTTTAGGCCAGGGTGCGGCGGTTGTTGAAATCTTGGGGTCTACGTCTACTCGAAAGAGTCGAGTGCGTGTAATCGCATCGGACGTAGGCTTCCCCATGCTGCTCAGAGTGCGTGTACTCGCATCATAGTGGCATGTCGTATTAACAGCCGTCGACCGTCCAGCGGTCGTGTAAGCGCTGGGTCCCTGGGACATTTCGTTTTGGATTCATGTGACCAAGCAGGTCGTTCTCTCCACCATGATCGCCTGCGCCCCTGCGATTGGTGGCGTTGCGGTTGTGTAGGGGAGAACAACGACTCTTCTCTCTTTCCAAGTGGGAGTGAGTGGGATGGGGAGCCCTGCACGCGGTATGTTTATCACGGGTATTTTTTTTCCGAATTACCATCCTCACATCTCGCCTTGGTTTTGCAGATCACGCAGAATGATTTATGCTACTATCAGGTTTTATGGGTCGTTGTGCGCACATTCTCTAACTCAAGAGACGGTAAGTCCTAGTTCATTTGACGTTGTCTTGCTGGGAGGCTAATCGGTGTTCCAGGCGGTATTTGTGACCGGCCAGTGTTTCGTGAATAATTCGGCTTCGGTAGCCCCAATCGATGCACTTCCAGCGTTCCACCAGAGTACACACCCTCGCTCCGCTTGGTCTGCTGGGGCAATCGTCCCACGCCGAGCCCGAAAAGCTGCCCACCCGTTCGAGGCGCTACATCTTACTGTGCGCGCCGCATCCCATATTCCTACCTCGAATACCGCTTTTCCCGCATACCCAACGCGCTTCTCGCTCGCACATTTAGTCTCCCGGCCAAGCCTTCGTTATATTCATTACCCCTCGCCTTTCGACTGGCTCTTCCGCAACTGGATCTGGTACCCCACACGAGCCTTGTGAAGTCCGCTTCCACAGGCACGAAGGAGTTCTTGAGCGTTGAAGGCTCTCAGCCTCACCCGCGCATTCGAGTCTGCATCCGCCGGTGGCAACTGGGCAAACAGACCCAAGGTTCGGATGAAGGCGACAAGAAATTCAGTGTTAGCAATTTCTCCTACCTACCTCCAGTTCGCGTTGGCGCTGTAGGGCGTAGCACTTCAAAGGATTCGGATGAAACTTTCCCGGGCGTGCCGAATGCCGCGGCAGCCGGAACACCTTGCCCAAGTGGTCCTTTGGGCGCATTTACGCATCCTAGACCCAAGTACTCGTCCGTTTGCACCCAAAATCGCGCTTGCGTTTCTCGATTCGCCTTGTTTGACTCACCGGTGCGCATTCTATTGCCGATCCCGATCGTCTCCTGTTGAGGAACCCGCGCTCAGCGGGCAAGCTGCGTTCACGGGTACTTGAAACCTCTAGGTGGAGCGCGTGCGCGATTGGTACTGTTCGGGATTAGTGAGCGTCGAGGCCGAGCCCAGAGCCCAGACCGCGACCGGCGGCTGCATCGTCGTGCGTTGCGCTGCTCCAGCAAAATTATCTCGACATTTGGGTAGCCTCATCCACACCGAGCGGGCACGTACAGTATGGTTAGGATGTCTTCTCGCATCGACAGGCGAGCCTAAGCGTAACCGCAAGGTCTCGCTCACCGGCATGCTGGTTCACCGGGAAAGGAATCCACCGCAGGTCTCGCCATCCTTGGTCCCAGTCTCGCCGGCTTGCGCCGTCCTTGGTCAGGACTATCGTATTCCCCAGGGTCTCGCTCATCGTCATAGTCCAAGTGCTACCCGCATATACTCTCAGCCGGGTCCCCAGGAGTCGTCCATTTGTCAAGACCCATTCGAGCTCGGCTAGGAACCCGTACTCGCCGCCTGCCTTGCGCAACATCACGCCCACCCCTGGCGCTGGCTCTCGTATCTCGACTCGAGCATGTTCTTCAACCCGGGTGCCGACTTTGACGGGGCTCCGCTCGGCCATCACCTATTGCCCTCGAGCCG
>WSLM01000362.1:0-18936 GCA_019677335.1 Ceratobasidium sp. UAMH 11750 | reverse complement strand
TATTTTTACGCCTGGCCAGGGGTTGAGCCAAGAGCAAGACCCTAGGGGGTGGCGCATATAAGCATCATTTCCTTAACCTCGATTCGGAGCTCGCCAAAAATCCTGCGTTCGAAGAAAACCTACGCGCCCCATTTTAATCAGCTATGCTATGCTCCTAGAGTCGCCTCAAGCGTCGCCGTATTTTCGCCTCATATCTCGGCGCGTACGGATGTCATTCTCGCCAGTCTCCAGGAAATGCCTTACGATTCGGTTCACCTTAAGCGGTTCGTTGCTAGAAAATAAACCCGTTCTGGCTAAAAATAACCCAGGGGGGTTAACCCCTGTCCGTCGGCGTCCCTATGATCCCTGCGGGGGTCGCGTGACGTCACCGTGCGCCTCGGCACGGCGTGACTCTGCAACATTTAAAGCAGCTTATTGAGTAAAATTCTTCATATCATTACAAGGCGATACATACCTGCCTCGATGTTCGGGTGCGTGAGTTCACTCCGTCGCTTGCTGGTCCGACTCGGTTATTGCAATTGACTTTTACGAGTTGCAAAGGTGGAGACACGTTGATGTGGGAGGTACTGGACAGCGTACTTGTCGTATGGGGAAATGTTGCCTAGGCCAACCTTGCCCCAACCAGTAAACCAAATTCCAGGCTCTCAGCGGCGCACTCCATCTAATACCCTGATATCATTGTGGGAGCGCGGGTGAAGTACACAAAAGGGGGACCGGGGGCGTACTATACTGCAAGTTTCAGCGCACCAGTCTTAATTCCGTCTCCTCCCCACTGAGCCACTTCACGAAGCATATGCTTCTTTTTCTCCAACGATCCGTTCGATCGCAACTCGTACAGAGTCGCTGTGGATGCAAGTCAATCTGCAATAGTAGGGTCGTAGAGGTCTGATCCTTAGCTTACCAAGGTTATATAGGAATGGTTCGACGGCTACAAATGATGCCGGGCTGTTCTTCAACATGTCCTCAAGGAGTTCAATAGCCTATTAGATGTTAATTTTGTCAAGAAGAAAAGTCGAAAGCTTGGAAATGTAGCGTACCTCGTCTAGTTTCCCGCAGCTCAAGAGCACAACCGCGAGGTTATTGGCTACCTAGTATGGTCAACTAGTAGCGTTGGCCTATGACTGGCGTAAAACCTAATCCCACTCACCACAGCGTTCTCCCGCTCCACTTCCAAAGCATTCCTTAGTTCTCCTTCAGCTACGCTCCAACGATCAACCATCGCAGCCTCCAACGCCCGGGTCATAGCCTGTGTTACTTGATCTGCGTCTGGGTTCGCGGTCACGCGAGTTGACAAGGCATGTGCAGAACCCGAATCACCAGACTCCATCATAATGCGAGCCAGCGCGAATACAAGCTCTGGTGAAGCGGTGGGAGAATCGGCGAGTGGCCGCAAAATCGACAGCGCACCAACATAGTCCTACAGGCCATGAGGGGAGCAGGAAACTGGATAAATGGGTGCTGGGGCAGACCAAACAAGGTGTGGGTGACCCACCTGCATCTCGACTAGTTGTGTCACGATCATCATGCCCGTTCTCGTCCCTCTCTCGGCCCACACAGACCCTACTGTGCCTTTTACACCTCCCCCCGCCCTAGCGGCTCGCTTGCACATCCTTACCAGCCGAACCAGCTCGTCTAAATAGCTCCTTATGTCCCCCGCCCAGTACATTGTGCGAGCGCGCAACACGTCCAGCTCATAAGGTACAACCTGGCGAAGCGCAGAAGGCGGAGAAACAGTGCCGAGAACAGAGTAAAGGTTGGAGCATTCCACAGTCGCTTGATTATAAAGTCGCATGCGTGCAAGGGAGGAGAGACGAAGTGACCAAAGCTACGGTGGAGTTGAGACACGTGCAAAAAGCAGAACAAGAGACGCACATCCAATATCATTACTGTATCCGATTCGGGAGTTGCAATTATTTGATCCTTTGCCATACGAGCCAATGCTCGCCAGCTATTTGACATCTGGTTTGGACGCGTGAGGTGAAGACATATCATAAGGGGTGACGTGGTGCATACAACTAGAGTATCAATGGTCTGTTCTTCATATCTCCCCACGAGATCTCTTTGCGGGCGTGCCTCGAGGGGAATGTACTTGCTCAGGAGGGCATTCAGAGGGTCTGTCTACCCTCCAGTGTAAGAAGCTATAGTAATGTAACCAAGGAAGTGCACACCGATGGGATAGGGAGAAACAGAGAAGGATGATTTATGCCCTCGATAGTGATCTCATTCGCGGGTGATAGCCTGGGGGAAGCCTCGAATGGATTTGGGATTAGCGTGGTTGACATTACAAGCTCGGTCCCGAAGCGCCGGGCTCCAGCTGACACGTGACAAACTGCCGGGTTTTGCCGCCGCAGTTAATGGGTTGTAACTTGTATGCAGACCGCTACAGTAATCTTTGTGGACAATATCCCGCGTGTTAATTGTACAGTTCTTGGTTGGTCTGCGAAGATGTGTGCTGAAAACTCGTTGTATGCTATATTCACCCAGCGTTCCGAGAATCCTCTTGACGTTAGGCTGGTTTACCACCTCGAGCAATCACGATTTCATCAAAAGTCGATGCATTTCAGGATATAACACGGAACGAACACATAAAATCGATAGCGAGTTGCCTCCGCATGATCGAAGCAACAAGTTTGAAAGTAAATCCAGTGGAACTCGGACGTTATGCACGGCTCATGGAAGAAGTTATATCAAAGATAGTTTCGGGTCGCCCAGAAAGCGCATGAACATCGTCAAAATGCTCTCGCATCAGGTTTACAACATCGCGCTAGGACAAACCAGTTAGTGTTAAGTTATGATATCAGGGGGAGGCTAGCCACCTTGGTCATCATTCCTTTCAAGAATCCTTTTGATGTAAAAAGTACGCATTGCGGACTCTATTAACCAGTGACGTTTTGTTAGTGAGATTACAGGTTCAAACAGTTGCGCACATACCATTCTTTGGAACAAGCTGACGACGAGCTGTAGAGGTATTCCAGGCCGAAGTTGCATGGGGGCAGGGTCAAGCGAACTGGACAAGTCGGCTTCCTCGTAGGACGTGTCGTGTCGCCCAACAAATGTACAATTTACATCTGCAAGTACCGATTCATCTGGGTATTGCCCACGAAGGGTGTCTGCTTGCGACTTAGTCCATCATTTAATGGTAGCAGAACGGCTACGACCTACCAATCGCTTGTTGCAGTCTATCTCGAGTGATATACCCTAGGAGTAGTTCGCCGTTCACAACTGGGAATCCTTGGAAAGAATGATCTTTCAAAAGAATCTCTGCCAGCCTTCGTGGTCAGCACAATTCAAGGGCAAGGTAAGATCCCAAGCGGGGCTCACCGAGTTCTTCGACTGTGTTATGATGAGCTTGTATAGAAACAATGTGTTCCCTGTGAATCATCCGGCTAGCTGCGGTTTCTCCATTATCTCTGTAATCAACAGTAGTTGACAGGAATGGATAGCCATGGAGAGCAATCCAAGCATCATATATGCCTTCTTTACCGAAAACGTCGCCAACCCATTTGCTGACTAGATTACTGTCAGTGTGACGAAAGGTTTAGGCGCAAGACTACGAACCCATGACAGCAATCATGATAGGTAAAACGTGTGATAGGGCACCCGTGAGCTGAAAATATATGTAAGTGTCTTGTTCCGACTATCCAGACTATATTACGCGTACTTCGAACATGATCACGACGAGGGATACTGACAATGGACGATATGTTAGCCAGAGATTTACGCATCAAATCGAGCGACCCACTCGTCATACGGGTTACGCCACCCAACATTGCCGCTGCACCAATTACCTGTCCAACCAAGTCCTGATGAGCCAGGCCAAACTGGCATAGTCCAAGAAACGCACAGAGTAGAACCCAGGCGATATGCACTGTCCCTCTGGTGCACACGCAGAAAAAATCCAAGCTGTAGGATGGGCGCGGTGCCAGCCTTGCCTGGCAAGTATTTACCTCGATAAGCAGAACGAGCAGGTTGAGCGGATGAATAGCTCACATAATAATTCCCACTACCCTGCCCATGGTAGCTCCAATAGCAATGGTGGGGAGGAATATCCCTGCCGGGACCTGAGCGTACACAGTGAGAAATCGACCCTCTAATAATATCCTAACGCTGACCTTCATGCCGAATGTCCACGCCGTAAGAACGAGCTTAAGGCCACATGTCAAGGACAAATGGAATATGTTTTGCCACATGGATGACGGGCTATTCGTGACGAATCAATAATATATTGGTATGCAAGGAAGGTCGCTCACTTGCAAAGCCCATGATAGTCTGGTTTGGTCGAATCGCATTCCTGAAACAAATTAGCAACTAACTCGGAGCTTTGAGCTCGCATGAAGGCGATCTAGGGAAAGGAATATTATTCTCCGCCGGGTAGTTACGGAGAAAGGCGGGCTCACCGGGTAACTAAAGAGTGCGGTAAATGCTGTTACGCACAAAACTTCCATGAGTGGCCATTCCCGTATCCAGGAGCGGTGCCGGTGGATGGCGGCCGTGACATTGAGTCTGATCAGGAGCGCCCCAGCGAGGCCCTGATTGGAGGCATGCATTAGTGATAACGAACTCTAGTCCGGGGCGCGGGGACGTACACCAAACACGCTCAAGATCATCCATGGAACCTGAAAATAGGTTAATTTTCTTACGTTCATGGCCGCATAAATCTCCCGTAATTACTGACCAGTTCAAACCCCCTCCAAGGTGCGCCAGCTGTTACCTAGCAAGCCCTCATCAGCCCAAACTCGTTATCCCACTTTCATAAACGTACTTGGAACAGAACCAGCTTTCCCGTCGCAAACACATCCGTCCACTGGAGCGTTACAGCCGCCAAGACAGCGCACACAAACGCCCGCCACATGACGTGGGCTCTAGAGAAGAGGTCGAGCTCCTCGAGGCCAAATAGGACACCACCGAGAGGAGAGCCAAACGCGACTGCTACTCCTGCCGAGGCCGCAGCGGAAAGGATACGCCGTTTCTGGGCTGCAGGGGACAAATCGTAAACGAAGGGCGTGACGCAGAATGAAGGAGTAAGAAATGGAGGGGACTGGATTGAGTCGGGACGGTGTTACGCATCCTAGGGAGGAATGCCAATAGTAGTACGCGATAGGTTACTCGCCTTGATTTCCTTGGAATCCGGACACGAGATTAAAGTACATCGATGCAATGCAACAACTAACATGAACCAAGGGGCCCTAACGGCAAACTTCCTCAGATATCGACAGCATAGTAGAACGCCAGGGGACATACCTCTTTACCCAAAGATAACCCAGAAGCGACTGCAAGTGCTAGGCCAACTCCTTTGACTAAAAGCGTCCAGGGCGAGAGAAATAGATCCAAGACGTAACCATTGAGGATCTAATCGACGGGGCAGCCAACGAGAAAGGTATTTTAGCCATTGAGTTTGATTCGGGATGGAGAGGTACTCGCAGCTTTGATTTCTGGAACTGCAGGGCATTTCTCATTAAGAAAGGATCATCGCATCAGAGGTTGGACGTACTTCCTGTATGAAACGCGTACGGGGCATATGACTGTACGAGCACAGCTGCGCTACCGGAATAAGCGATCTACGGGAAGGTATTATGAATTCCCAGAAAGACGGCAAATCGACACTCTTACAGCCAACAAGACATAGGTGAATGCCTGTATCAAAGACGTCAAAGCAATCGAGCGGATCCCAAAGTACTGGCTCCATGTGTTCCACTCATTACAAACTTCTCCAGCTGTTCCCGTGGAGAAAATCGTAAGAGTAATTCCTTCGACACAAGGAAGCACCCACCGTCAAGCCCGCTGCAACACGCAATCTCGTTGTAGAAGAAACCATAGCTACAACGTCCGGTGCGGATATCTCCGAGCCTATTGATACCACAAGGTTTTTACGCGTGCTTGTACGGGACCGTGATATGCAGCTTGACTTACCAAGCTACTAGCACATCCAGCCATGCACCCACAAAGCCAACAGAGATGCCGGTAGCAATTAACACGATCCTATATCATACGCGTGTTAGACGGGTTATATATAGTCCCCTTAGAAAAATTACCAGATACGAGACTGATCAAGTAGCGGGAGCACTATACCTCTAAGTCCAAGCTGGGACTGCAACTGGTATTTTCGGGCACGTTCCGCAGCTTCTTCCTGTGTCCAATCTTTCATATAGAGTGAGTTGACCCAAAGAAGCAGCTTCAAGTATTCAATTACCTATGGTCGCTCCATCGTGATAGATCCTCCCCCTTCCAAGTCCGGACCACGGCTCAGCCGCCCAAGGATCTATTTCTTGAGACATTTCGATATTTTCGATAGTCGATGGTTGGCCGCCGGAAGGCTCAGAACGGTGTAAAATATCCTTGCTCCTTCGCTGCTGCACGTCGTCCCATTGTGTCCATGTATCGTCAAACCCAGGCGTCTCAACGGGGGCCGACATTGTTGTGGTTAGAAGAGTGTTATAAGGTGGCTGAGGGTTGGCACAGCCACTTGTCCAAAACAAATTTAAACTTGGCGACCACGGCGCGAAATGAGCGGTTAGTTTTCCCTCTGCACACGCAACCTTCAATTTGCTGACTCTCCGCATTAGGTCTGACACTTGCAGAACAGATTGCACGGCTGGACGACGCTGCACCCGCAGACGTCGATATCGAACGACTCGATGGCGGGTTGGCCGAAGACGGTGAAGACGAGGGGGACTTGTCGGCGGGCAGGGGCCATTACCTCGACGTAGGGTATGTGCGAGCGACTATTCCTTCATTTGTCGAGCTCTCATGTCGCTTTAGGACGTCATCTTTACGCAAACAACAGGCTGCATTGGTAGACCCCAAATATGACGGCACCCGAACCAGCAGGAGCCAGCTTTACGAATTCGACGGGGGTTCGGACGACGAGGAGCTCGATGGCCAGGGTAGTGCCTCGGGTTCCGAATCGGGAGAGGATGCCGAGGAGGAGGAGGAAGGTAAGTGGTGCCAGCCCTACTCGTTGACTCTTGCATTGACGACGTTAGGCAGATGAGGAACCACTAGAAGAGGAGGAACATACGTTATCCTCAGAGCAAGATGGCACCGCTGAAGATGACGAGCCGGCTCCTACACATGAACCTGCAGAAGCACAGCTCGAAGACAACCTCGCAGAAACTCTCAAAAAGACTCGAGAAGCGGACAAAGACAAGGGCCGGGCGATTATCAGACAACGAGCTCTATGGGACTCTCTAGTCGAAACCCGGATTCGAATGCAAAAGGGTGCTACAGCGAATAACCGATTACCTCATGTACGTATCTCTTAATCACACCCTAAAAATACTTCTAACCTTCCTCCAGCCCGATCACCTTGCGCCATACGTTACCTCGGAGGCTGGGCGAGGAGCCGCCCAGGCACTGCTTCAAGAGGTGCTGGCGCTCTCTGAGGACCTGTTCACCCTTCGAAAGGTTTGGCTTTCTTTCCATTTCCAGGGTGTCCGATTTTAACCACCCCCTTAGCGGCTACTTAAAATAAACGAACCTGAAGTACAGCCTCCTTTGCCTAAACGACGAAAGCTAGACACCGAAGACGATTGGGAGGAACAGACTCGGGACGCTACAATTTCTGTGGCAGAACTGGACGCAGTGTAAGCAAACCCTTTGCATTTCACTTTTTCGCTGGTACTAATTCGGGTATCCGCAACGTAGTTACCACCCACACTGTGTCTGCACACTACAAAAATGGTCTTCCAAAATAGCCGCAGTGACTCCCACACTCTCTTCTCGTAGTAAATCATTCCGAGGTGGGGGCGCACCACGTTCAGCGGTCGAACTCGTCGAAGACGCGCTAGGAGAGTCTGGGGCGAATGGAGGTGGAAAGGCCGTTGGACGAACACGTGTAAGGAGGTCTGGTGGGGCTAGGATTGGGACGGCCGTTGATGGAGAAGAGGGTGTGGATGGTGTAGAAGGCGACGCAGAAGTCTTCGATGATTTGGACTTTTATCAAACGTTGTTAAGGGATGTTATTGATAGTAGGACTGGGGCAGATGGTGAGTCACTTGATTACAATTTGCCACGATCGATTGTGACCAGGGATCCTTCGTTTACCCAGGTGCTGAAGACTGGACCACCCGACAGCGCCTCAAAAAGGCGAAAAAAGTCGTCGACACCAAAGCTTCCAAGGGCAGAAAGCTCAGGTACGCTCATCCCCGTACACCCTATCCCTTTGCCGCTTACACCATAAATCAGATACGAAGTTCACGAAAAGCTTCAAAACTTTATGGTTCCAGTACCAACCGGCACCTGGCACGAAGAACAAATCGACGAGCTTTTTGCCAACTTGCTTGGCCGGGGCATCACCGGGACCATCGGACGATAATCGTGTAGTCCAGGGCTTGAGGCGCAGAGCGTTCGGCTTGCGCGCTTTCCATTTGCGTAAAATGCACAACCCCTATCATGTATAGTGCGGGCCTGTCCTGCCCAAAAGCGTCTACATGCGCTCGAGGACCTGATCGGCCCTGGAGTTCTGAACTGATCTGCAGATAACAAAGTGCATATATGGACAAAAATACTCATGCTGTGCTTTGCAAAACGCTAAATCGCGCACAGCCGGCCGCCACTGAATTCAGGCGCCATGGATTGCAGTGACAGTTTTACGCAACAGACGTTATTTCACGAACTTCTTCGAGGCTGTGGGATGTTACATATAAGTCCGCGGCGCAGATGCGTTCAGCCTTTACTTGAACCTCACCCCTCTTCCTCCGCCTCTTTTATTCTCCTTTTGAACGGACTTTTTTCTGCTTTAATGTTCTCTCAGCCCAGGCATCGACATGTCTTGGGCGTTGTCCTGCTAGCACTGTGCTTTGCCATCGCGTCTGCGCGACCACTAGACCACAATACTCTCCAAGGGCGGGCAGTGGACCTGGTTGCGCGCCAGCAGACTACCACTACCGCAGTTGCACCTTCGGATACCTCGGGCTCAACAAATTTGGCGCCAACGAGGACGCGGAGTAGAACTAGAGACGAACCTGGAACAATGACTGAAGCCTCGAGTACCATTCCAACCACTTCACGCTCTGTTTTGGCCACCTCGACCTCCCCGACAACAACTTCAGCCACTCCCAGGTCCAACACCCATACGTCTAGGACATCGACCTCTCCCATTACTTCTATCGCACGGTCATCCACTTTTACAAGCGCCTCGGCAACAGCTACGAGCAGTCCCCACTCGACCAGCATCTTTGCAGCAGATAGCCCATACCGTACATATGCGATTGCAGTCACCGTTGCTGTCTGTGAGTCTGAAATTACCGGTTCTCAACCAACGCACTAATTTAGAAACAGCCATCTTCGGCTTCCTACTCTTGATTCTTTTCATCCGCTTCCTCAAACAATGTTTCAGCAAGAAACCCCAGCACGAGCCAATTACCACCAACATTGGCGCGGATGGTTGGCGATACTCTCGAGACAGCAATCCATACTCCGGACCCATACCCAACTCGGCGAGCACAACCCAGACCACGCCCGAGGTACGCCACAAGGACATTTCAGACGCTGAAATGAGCGAGCGCCACGCATTCTTGTCGACGGACAGCGTCACATTGTACCCAGCCGCCAAGTCCGACAGCGAACCTGCCCGCTACAACGACGAGGAATTCGGATACGCCAATCGCATGCGCAGCTTTTCGGCGTCAAGCTCCGGCTCCGGGTCGCAGACGGCTGTGCCATTTGTGTCTCGCCGTCCAACCTCGATGTCGTTTTTGCACAGCCCCTCGGCCACACACCCAGCCTTTGTCGTCCACCCTGGATCGGACGCTAGCCATTCAGACGAGGCCCAGGCGAGCACCTTGAGAGCTGTCCCCGAGGAACCAGCGGCCGCACCAAATTCGACGCAAGATTTGCTCTTGGCAAGGGCGAGCGTGAGCGATCCGTATCGGCAACAAACCCTCGCTCCAGGCACAGCGGACCTATCTCGTGCGGCTAGCACCGCATCTGCCTATTCCCAGCAATCTGCCTACTCGTCTGTACCGCCCATTCCAGTGCTGCCCGCCCAGCACGCCCGACCTAGCCGAACTCAGCTCTCGCCGGACATTTCCGCCGCATTGTCTTCGATGCAAAGATCGCGTAACGGATCGATAGACACACTGCACACGTTCAAAACCACCGCGCCGCCCACAGAGGAGGGCACAGCCGCGCCAAGCGCTTTTCCTCGCGACAGGCCTGGACGCATGGGGTGGGGCGGAAGGGCACCATCTTCGATTCATGGACCTGACTTGTACTTTGGGCATTCACATTAAGTTGCCAGTCTGAAAGCTGTCCATCATTTATCGTTTCCCAGGTTCTTTCCTTTGATTTCCTGTCTTGCAATCTGTCTCGCTCATGCTATTATTATTCACGGACTGTCCTTTCTGAATGTTTTGGTTATATGCTGTCGTAACTCCTCTAAATGCACAATTCGATCCTCCCTGAGACCTCTTACATCAATACACATCGCGAGATTCTATCATCTATATCATCAGGCTACGGGTAAAATACACCTCAGAATGATATCACCGCCTAAGACGTTGTACAAAAGACGCAACTGGTGAATCAAACATTGAGCATTTGCCTCGGAAGTGCTGGTTCACTGCAGACTGAATCGTCTCGCGGTCAACTGATTGGACTATGAGCCCACCGCAGCGGTAGCAAAAGTGACTATATGCGGACGGAAAATGAGTCGGGACAGTCAGTATAATGGGGAAAGCGACTCACCAGTTACACCCGGGCGTGCCACACTAGATATCATCTGTCAGACACCCCATAAAATAGGTATTGGTGTCGTATACTCACCGTCATGTGGTAACATCCTTCATTCTTACTGATAGGCGTCTTGCACCCCGGGCAATCCTTCACGACCATAAGATTCGATCAGAATGCTGTGAACAAGGCAACGCACCTTCCACCCTTCCTCAGCCATCAACTTTTTCAACTCGCTAGTCCCATCACACGAATGTCCACCCTCTCCTTCTATCGACAAATTACAATTCTTGCACCATTTATGCGAGCAGTCGGGGAGTGGACACGTAATCGTGGACTCTTGGGAATCAAGGTCCGCTCGCATGACAAACGCAGCTCGTTGGCCTACACCAAAAAATTAACATAAGCTCAGGCTTGGTTTATTCACGTACATTTCCGACAATGCACCATGGTAGAGAGCGAAGCAAGCGAAAGCTCGACATAAATTGCATATTGTTGCTCTGTTAAACCGATCGTCTCAATCAAGCCTTGTCCCACGGCTGTCCGAAACAGTCAGAAACAAACTCGAATAATGGTTAATTGAACTCACTCCCTTGGGTGGCCCCACCCTTGATCGAGTGGCAAGTCGGACACAGAATTGGAAAAGTCCTAGATTCCAACTTGGATTGGACATATTCCCGCATACATTCGCGGCAGTATGGATGGTCACATCCGTCCATCGGAGCTAGTGCTCCTGCGTGGAATGTTTCAAAGCAAATGCCGCATTCAAACGACTGCCCGGGTGCTGATTCTTGGGCGAGGGACGTGAGGAGTTGGTCTTCTGCGTCAAATTCTTCCTGCATGCGTAATGCTAGTAGGGCATCTTCGGATAATCCATTCGTGTTCTCGACAGGCTTGTCCGATGGCTTGGATGCTTCCTGTACCGGTCTTTTCGGTTCAGCAGCTTTCGGTCGAGCATCAAGTGCATTATGTGCGTGGTGCTAAGAAAATACATCAAGTTGCTCATAAGCCAAGCCAACAAAATTACGACATACCAGCTCTCGCTCCAGCCTTCGAACTCGTGCTTTCAACTCTTCCACCTCACTCAACGCTTTCTTCGCCTCGGCTTCAGCCTCCTGCCCACGCAGAACCCCCGCGTTCGCCTCGTATACCGCGGCCAGACGCGTGCTTCGTTCCTGCTGCGGATTTCTCCATTCAGCTCGACACACCAGGTGCGCCGAGAACTGGGACATGAGCTGAGCTTCCCATTGCATCGTGGATGATTTAATACCCGATGGAACGTGGAGAAGTGAAGCGAGATAGTTGGCTGCTGCTGCGGTGGATGGGAGAAGAATTAAGCCTGCGCCTGTTGGATGTTCGGGACGAGAGTGCGAGTCAAATATGGCATATATGCACGAGGTTGTGCCTCTCTCGGGTAGATCCAGTGGTTTATCTAATGCAAAGGGTATACGGAATATGGAAACTATCTCGGGAGGCCGAGTTATGAGTGCTGCAGTGACGTCGTTGGGCGCTTGGGGTGTTTGTAGGCCGCTGTAATCATAAGTGGGACCTGTGAGAGGTGCACTAAAAGGTTCAAAGCAACTCACTTTAGCATACTGAGAAATGTCTCGAATCCGACAAGTTTATCCTGTCTATCATAGACCTTCATAGCTTGTCGAAACAATGGTAATGGGAAAAGATCGTCTGGCTCGAGGTGGCCACGGTTTGGCCAATGAGCGCAGATCGCAGTCGCATCCTACATAAGATTTGGGTATGAAATCTCTGGACGGTCTGCCTGAGATATACCCACGAGGTGTGCGTCGATTGTGCTGAGCCATTTGACCAACTCTATTCCGGATACGCCTTGTAGAGAGGCATCAAAAGTAACACGAATAGCGTTTAAAGCAGCTAGTCCGCAGGCCGAGGGTGCTCCTTGACTATATTGGCTTGTACCAGGATAAGATATGACGTGTGTCTCTCCAAGAAGGACACGCTCAAGCTTTGCATCGGGGGATAGATGATTTGCAGGTTCAACCAGTAGTTTAGCGGCAGGACGAGTTGCCGCCTTGTAAGAGTACGAAGAAGAAGTAGAGCTCTTGTGCTTCGATGATGAACTGCGCGAACCTTTGCTAGATGTAGTCACGACAGCCTTAGATGCAGGCTTATCTAGTGATGGTTGACGATCACGCTTGGACTTGTCAGATGACCGGGATCCTTTGGACAACGAGAATCGACTTTCGGACTCTTTAGGTTTTCCCTCGGTCATTCCAGCGTGAGTGGCAGGGTATACTTGCGCTAGTAGGTGGTGTCAAGAACGAGGCCATCAGGTGGCTAGGGCACCATTCCTAAGCGCATGAACCCACGGTTCACCTTAGCGCTGTCGGCTACAAGCGCGTCTTCAACCGCAACAGCTGCCAAGTTTCGTCAACGCCGAGCTTGACAATGGTTAGTCAATGTAGGCTTCACTGTTGGAATATGCTGATTTCTTGGACTTTAGGCAGCCGTACCTCCTGGCCTCTGGGTACGTTCAATAGCGTTATTCATTGCTTTGTTTAATCTAGCTGCTTGTAGGCCGAATATCGCAATCCCGAGGGGCGAATCTACTGGTATAATGTGAGTAGGACTGGGCAGCATATTCGAATCTTGCTAATCCACTCTGCAGACTCAAACAAAGGCTAGCTCATGGGAAAAGCCAGAGGAGCTCAAGACGCCATTCGAGGTTTGATGTTTTTGTTGGCTGACCGTGGGCTCGGCTGCTAACGCACACTTTATTATAACCCCAGAGAGCCATGGCCGCTACCCCATGGAAAGAGCATGTCTCGCAGGGTCGGAAGTACTGGTACCATGTACGTATCTTTCGATTGCTCCCAAATACTCGTGGCTAATCCGAGAACTAGTCACAAACCAAGGAGTCCAAGTGGGAGATGCCACCAGAACTCGTAGAGCTTATGGAGAAAGTTAACAAAGAGAACCCCCTACCGGCTGGTCTTCCGTACGTGACTGTCTCCACTTGTTATAACGGTACTTATCCGTTTGTAGACCTCGTCCAGGCGCCCCCAACTTTGCTGCTGGCCCTCTCAATCCTGGGGATCCAGGTCTGCCTGCCGTTCCAGGCCTTCCAGTAAACCCCACCTTAGCACTCGTCGGCCCGGGCGGGATGCGACCGATGGGTATGCCAGGTGCTCCGGGCGTGCCGGGGTTCATGCCTCAACCCGGCATGTCTGGGTTTATGTCCGCTCAAACGGTTGCGCCAGGAGCGGGGACAGCACTCCCAACCCGACCCAACATGCCCGATGACCCTGTGATTCCGCCAGGCGGGTTCCCGACAATCGACGAAGCAGAAAAAGCATTTGCGCATTTGTTAAAGAAGGCTGGCGTGGACGCGACGTGGACTTGGGACAGAACTATGCGAGCTATTATTACGGATCCGTTGTACAAGGCTTTGGGGACACTGGCGGAGAAGAAGGCGGCTTGGCAAAAGGTATGTTGCTACATCACTGGTTCAACGCTGGTTTAACACGCTGCATTTTTAGTATGTCGAAGCAATCAAGACAAAGGAGAAGGAAGAACGCGATACCCGTATTGCGAAAGCCCGTCCTGGGATCCGAAAGCTCCTGACCGACTCCAAGGACGTTTTCTACTACACCACTTTCCCAACCGCCGAAAAACTTTTTGCCAAAGTTTCGGCATGGAACGCGGCAAAGATTGAGGACGAGCGTAAAACTATCTTTGAAGAGTTTATCGAGGAGTTGAAAAATGCCGAAACGGTGAGCATTTTATTCAGTCGCCTTCTAATTTACCTAACTTGTTTCCTCTAGATCAAACAACGCGAGCTCAAAACCAAGAACATCGCTCGGATTGTTTCGCTATTCAAGGAACTCGAAGTGGACGTCGTCACAAAGTGGCGCACCGCTCAGCAGCGCGTCTTGGAGTGTGATGAATGGCGAGATAACGAAGAATTGCGTACCTTGGGGCCTTTAGATATGTTGCTAGCGTTTGAAGACTACTCGAGGGCGCAGGAGCGGATATACCAGGAGGAAAGTCAGAAAAAGGTCATGGAGAAAGCGAGGAAGGAACGCAAGGCTCGTGAAGAGTTTAGAGTATGTTAAGATTTGCTTGGCTCTGAGTTTGTCGTTGATCAGTGGTTCAGGAACTATTGGCCGAGCTCGTCAAGGCGGGGCACATCCGTGCCAAAACCAAGTGGAAGACAGTTTATCCGCAGTTTGCCGAAGACGAACGTTACTTGAACTTGCTAGGTACCCCAGGTTCAAATCCTATCGAATTATTTTGGGACGTGGTCGACCAATTTGATCAGGCTCTGGAAGAAAAGATCGCTTGCGTCAACCGGGCGCTGGAAAGTAGGGGTGTCAAGTTTAGTGTTGCAATGTCCGAGGAGGGATTGCGCGAGGCGATCAAAGGGTCAAGGGACGTGGCGAACTTGAGCGACGAGCACATCACCGAGGTTTACAACACGGTCAGTGCTTGCAGAATTTTTTGGTGACCGAAACTAACATCAGCGTTTAGTTCAAAGATGAACTTAACCAAAAGACAGCTGATGAGGCAAGAAAAGCCGAACGACGCAAACGGCACCAGATCGAAGATCTCCGAAGCGCCCTCAAAAAGATGGATCCTCCCGTTGGTTTGGACATTACTTATGAACAGGCAAGCACCTGCTATGATCGGGTCGAATTGGATCGTACTCACTCACACACCTAGGCTATTCCTCTCATCCAAGACTTGAAAGAATTCAAGGCGATTGAGGACGAGGAAACCCGGGTGGCCGCCTTTGCAAAATACGTTCGCAAACAAAAGGTTGACAAGTTTTACATTTGTTCAAGTTTTCACCAGCTCACGTATGGCTTTAGGAGAAATTCAAGGAGCTTTCCGAGGACGGAGGTTCGGCTACAAGTCGAAAACGCAAAGAACCGTCTCATTACTCCTACGAGCGAGATTCCAAGTCTACCCGTCACCATCGCGACTATGACGACCGGCGACATGGACGCGAGGAGGACTATGACCGTGACCGAGACCGCACACGTGATCGGGACCGGGATTATCATCGGGATCGGGATTATCGCAGCTCCCGGTACGAGCGGGACGACAGAGACCGGGACCGAGAACGGGAACGAGATCGTGACAGGGGTCATCGGTCCGACAGGCACCGCCGTGACACGATGGACGTGGACACACGGCCCCCTCCGACCAAAGAACTTGATTACTCCGATGAACGAGCACGCAAGGTGAATCCCTTTGACTTGTTGTTGATGGCTCGGAAATTCTGACCGTATTAACTAGAAGACCCGGATGGAAGTTGATGGGCGGGAGGACAGCCCGGAAGAGGGCGAGATATGAGCCTGGGTGATTGCTTCATTCGCGGTATTCTGTTAATGTCCAAAGAGAGAGAAGCCTTGGGCTTTTGTTAGGAGTTCAATGTTGAGCATCTGCTTTTACCAACAATCACACGAAATAATGCTGTGCGCACTGTAGCCTCAAGCCGTCTTCTGTGCGCCGTACTCAATGGCAGCGGGGACTTCTCGTTTTCCCGTGCCTGCAACCCACATGCCTGTCTGCCCGCTCATCATTCGGCGTAGGCTTCTTCCCCTCTCGAGGCCCCCATTTGGTCAAATATTCTTACTCTGCCTCGACCAATTCAGTTTGCCGAGTACAAGCCGCGTGCTTTGCGTCCCTGGCATAATTTACTAGGAGCGGAGAATCTCCAGATATGACCACCAGACTCGAATCAAATGCATCAAAGCTTCTTCCAAATGCGTCTAACTTTTGATCATCACAAGCTTGGATCAATATGCTCAAGCAAGCCTTCGCCGAGAACCCCGTACTACCCGGATTCGACAACGCCTTGCGCCCCGTGGCACTCAGTCGGACTGAGCTATCAAGCAACCTAGAAGGCTAATATCGAGTCGTTGTATGCGTTTGGAAACACCCTCTCGCTGCGATACATAAACCCAGTGTGGCAAAAGGCTGCCCCCAAAGTCTTACAAACTACTCGCTCCTCCGACATGGCATTCGTCCCTCGCGTCTTTAGTCTGCTCATAACCTTTCTCGTCGCTCTGACTGTAGTCAATGCGTGGGGTGGGTTTCACACTTCGTGCACCAATATTGCAGTCAAGGGCACTACCCTCAGCGCAAAATGCAAGAATAGCTCGGGGAAATACGTGTCGACGTCGATTAGCTTAGACAAGTGCTTGGGGAACTACAAAGGTTTTCTGGGATGTGCGCCCAATTTTAAGTGAGCTTTAGGATGCAGTTTCAGTTGCAGGCACTAACCCCGGTCGTACAAAGCGGTCAATACAGTCGCTCTTGTCGGTCCTGTTCTGTTCCCCCGTTAACTCAATACATGTATGAATGCGAGTGCGTACCCGAGTAGCGCTGATACCTTTATCTGCTGACTTTTTACATTTGAAGATGCGCGCCACGGTACGCTAACGATGTAATCAACCTTAGTAAGACACAAGCTGTACTATTGCGCCTTTGCTAAACAGTCTTATGTTTCTAGATGAATGTGTTGCCAACTATGGCGGTCAGCTGGCTTGCGCAAAGATATAGTAATGGTTGGCCGCCGTCAATTCATCTCGGCTTCGGTAGCAGCGTCCATTTCTCTGGCCGGCTGGGGTCGAAATATGGCCTTCCCGCGTTTAAGTTCTGTATATAAAATATATTGTGACCTTTTGGTCGGTCTTAACGTAACACTATTTTACCAGCTGCAGCTGAGAAATTTTCATGCGAGACGGGAATTGTATCCTCTCGCCTTTTGAGTCAGCTTCGGGCCATGTTAGAGCTGCGTCTGTGCCTTTGACTTCGCGATAAAACCCCCATAATCTCAGCGAGCGCCCCTCACGCATCAGGTTCTAGCTAAGGCAGCCAAGGCAGCAGTACGCCTACTAATGGTACTAGTTGTGCCACCCGATACCGAAACAACCGCTCAAAATGTTCGTGTGCGCATGTATTTAATAATTATTGTTTTTCAGACATTTCAGTGCACCTTGCAACCTTCACAGATCAGAGTATTTGGCTGAGCTCTAGCGCAAAATGCCTGGTGTTGCATCTGCGCTCGTGTCTTCCAATCCATCCAACAAAACATCCTTGTTCAATTGTGCCATTAATTCAAGTTTCCCCTCACGCACCTCCGTAGAATACCTGCCCGGTCGCCACATGGTGTGCTCTTCGTGCCAGTTTGAATTGAATTAGATACGATATTACCCCCTATCGTTGGGCTGTGCATCTAGCCTTGAGGAGTTTCAAAACGATTGTAGCTCATGCCCGCGCGTTACGTTAAGTTCGTAGCCCAAGCGCCTCGGCCATTAGTACGAGATCGTATCACAGCGCCTGCACGACGGCCAACCAAGAATCTCTCGGTTCAATCAACCCCTCGCGTCCCATACACCGAGGTCATTCAAGTTACAAACGAGGCACCGAGCCATTCAAGTGACCTGCTCAGGCGATCGTCAGCCACCCAAGGCAGCTGGCTGGCAATGCTGCTGGATCTTCCTGTGAGACGTGCTTGAGGGCAAGCTGGAAGGACGTCCCCCTGCCCCGACATTATTCGGCACTGTGAATCAACCCAAAGCCAAATTCGAAGCCATTCCGAACGAATAGGGGAAGACCGTGTGCACAGCATCCAGCTCTTGGCCCGGCTCCATATGGCTCAGATCAAGATATCTGCGAAGCATCAGCCGAGAAACCCGTGCTCCTTTGAATGCCTCGCGCCCAGACACTCATCCGTTCCTTCGGGTTGAAACTTGGGAGCGGTTGACTGGCTGTATGCGTTCAGGAAGATCTGCCCGGATATATAAATCGAGCCTGCCTGAAGACTGCCCCGTCAAAGCGCTGCAAACTACTCTGTATTTCAAGATGCAATTCACTCTGCATGTATTTAGCTTTTTCTTGACCCTCCTGTCTGCTTTGACTGCAGTCGACGCTTGGGGTGGTTTCAGTAGTTCTTGCAGATACGGTTACGTATCTAGCACGGTCCTCAGCGCCCAGTGCAAGGGTCCTGGGGGGAAATATAAGCCGACGTCGATCGACTTAAACAAATGTATTGCGAATTATGGTGGCTCTCTGCAGTGCGCAACCAATTTTAAGTAAGGACCTAATCGCTTAAGACACTTCAGCTTACTGATATCTCAAAAGTGGTCAGTATAGCAAATCTTGCTCAGGTTGTCACATCAGCGTAGGCACACAATACACGTATGAGTGCAGCAAGTACGTATTGATCGACCGTATGGTTCATCACGGCCGCTGATTATTCATGTTTAAAGGTGCAACCCC
>WSLM01000361.1:0-18959 GCA_019677335.1 Ceratobasidium sp. UAMH 11750 | reverse complement strand
CAGTATACAACTGAACATTTATCAATGTGCTGACAGAAAAAGAGCTACATCTTAAACTTGACATAGTAAGATATGGCCGATAGACAAAATCCGGCCGGTTTCCCGGTCGGTGACGGTATAAGAATACTAAATAATCCTTACAGCCACATTCAGAGCTTGCTCCTAACTAGAACCAAGTACTCTTGTCCTCCAACCTCCAGTACGTTGCCTTTTCATCTTCTGGGCCTAACATACCGATGGGGAGATTTGATTTCGTGACACGCTTGAGTTTTTTAGTTGCCAAAAGGTATTCCAAAATGTCGTTGAGCTCTTGCCGATCAAACAATCGTCGATAGCGTTGGCGTAGTGCATACTGCGAACCATATCTAAGGTTATTTCAGATTTCATTAAATTCGTTTACTGACCTCGTTGATGTTGGGCCTGAACATCAAGGCTCCTGCCAGGGCACGCGTTGCCGCGATCCAGATAGGTTCGAGCACGTTACCGTGGATGCTTAGCCACCGTCGCGGAAACTCCATCCTAAACTTGGTTTCACTAGAGTTGGATTGAGGTTGTACAACCTGCACTGTCCAGTCACGAAGCTCGGACGCCGAGACGATGCGTGCTTGGTCGTAGCCGACAACATACGCGAGTGGTGGGCTGGTTTGTGTGAGAACGCCGAGTGCATCCGATGCGGTTGCCACGTCCGCGTTATAGAGTTCATGCTATCAAATTGAAACAGTGTCAGCTCGAAACACCACCAAAACGCCCTTGAACTGACCAAGACGTGCCCGATGGGTAAACCCAGGGCTCCAGTAGCTCGTAGGGCAGCCAACAACGCTAACTGGTCTGGGGCGGAAACCGAATTTTCTTCTGCCTCCAAGCACTCGGAACAAGTTGCATGGTCCTCGGAGGTGTGCGGGCAGGAGGTGGTCGTCAGGCGAGAGGGCGGGCCATTTGGGCTTGCCGGTGGCTGTAATACTGAGGAAGTGGAGTTCTCCTGGCGGGTAGAGTTTAAACGTATAGCAATCTGAGTCTCAAGGTTCTCGTCGGCTGCTTCCGGTTATTACATGAATGAGACTCCTGGATGACGGCACTCACCGACTTTCTTGCTTTGCCAACCCAGTTGGTTCCTACCCGCGACTGGGATCGAGGTATCAATAGCGATTTCCAACTAGTCATGTTAGTCTATTGGTGGACGAGACTCGTGCGCCAGACCACGTACCTTGTTTTCGGAGACTAGTTGGAGGAACGCGGCTGTTTCGCCGTCCTCGTCCGTGAGATCTATGTTTCTCCACTCGTCGTTTTCGAGGCCGTCCAAATGGTCACGCATGGCTCCAGCGTCAGCGTACATTGAGCTCGCAAAATCGCCTTTAAGTTGCGCAAGCACCCTGGGAGGAAGGGTCAGCACAGTGATCAGAGGCGCTCAAGGAAGTTGCGAACTTACGAGTCTGAATATGTATATTGTCGCACAGGGTAGCTTTTATTGGGCTTCGATTTCTTTCTGACAATGCATTCGCCCATGCTGTCCAATGCCAATTTGACAGTATTGTCTCCAAGTAACGTCAACATTGCTGCAGCGTCGTTGCTATCATATGAGGCCTCCGGAGTGGATATGGTCATCTGCAAGGAAGCTCAATTTTGGGATCAGAGTAGCGGGGCAGGTGGGTGCCTTACCTTCACAGCTGCTTGAGCGACGGATACACTAAGAGGTGTGTCTTGCGGGGGAATCGTGGGGCCGCCCATGACAAAAGGGTGCTGGAGGAATTCGCGTTCGCGTGGTTCTTCGCTTGCGAGATCGAAAAAGAAGTCCCAGGATGTAGGTTGAGATGTCGGGCTGGGTTCAGTGACATTATAGTCGGCAAGTATTTGTTCGATACTAGTCAAATTTAACACGCTCTTTGGAATCTGCGCGCAGAGGGTTTCCGAACCGGCATGCCTGGCATCCCCTCAGTCAGCGCGTGAAAATATAAAGGGAACCACAAAACACTCACAGTGCCGTTTTGTCAATATGTTCTCTCAAAAATGTGACATGGGCAGGAAGGTCAAAATCACTAAGATTCTCGGGGTTTGGGTCTGGTAAAGCCTCTGAGCCACGGTGTTGGAGCCAAAGAACCGCCCAAGCATCGTCTAGCCGCCGATAATACTCGGACGCGCCAGGAAGGGTCCCCAGCGAAGTGATACGTTGGCGCACGCTGTTGCGTTGTACTCCAGGAAACACTTGTTCAAGAGCAGACCAGTCCATGCGTTTGGAGCGACAACGTACGCGGATGATGGCTCCAGCATCTCGAGCCAGCTCATCGTATTCGGGATTCCAAGGGAAGCGGCGTCTGCGGGTGTCGGATTCGGGTGTAGGCGCGTCCTCTAATTTAATAAAGCAATCAGTGCATGCAATAAACTAGAATATGGGATTTAAAACCATTTTCGGGAGCGGCCGCTGTCGCTTCAAGCTGTTTTTTTGATTTCCGGCCCGATTTCTTGGGGGCGATGTCTTTTTGCGGGATTGGGGTGCCCTGCTGAAGGATAAGTGTCGAGACCGAGCTGCCTGAACCTTGTTGTGAGCTTCCAGCGTCTGGGGCCACTTGTGGGAGAAGAGGTAGAATGACGAATTGCTTGGCTCTCAGAGAGTCTCGGAATGCTTCCTTGACTTTAGCTTCCCATGTATAATTGCTGACGTGCTGAGGGGAAATTATGTACTCGGCCTTCAAATCGGCCAATGCTTTCTGGAATTGAGGGTGTGAAGGAATTCGGCCGTCCAGGGCATTCGACATAATCGAATCCCAGCGAGTCTCTTGATCTCTCCTCGCCTGGGCAGCTTTGGCCGCAAGAACCTGGCGTGCTTCTTCGGCGAGCCTTTTCTCCTTCTCTGCTTGTTGGTTGGCCACGGACGTGACACGCTCTCGATCTTGCTGAATTTCCGCCCGTGTCCGGGAAAAGAATTCGGAGACTACATGCGCAGGTGCGGTGGAGATAAAGCAAGCATTATCAAAACGGGTGGACGATTCATCATCGAGCGGCGTGGCACCAGTGGAATGATCAACCAGCCCATAGAGATAGTTACTTTGGGAAGTTGACAGGACGTAGCTATCTCCCCAAGCTCCACTCCTTTGTATTGCCTTAACTAGCTTCGGATTTCCAGGAAACCGAACGCCAGAGGTGGAAATTTCGAAGTTGGAATAAGTGGATAATCGAGATACTCCTCGAAATTGGTCCCATAGTTTTACTCCATCGTCAGTGGTTTGAACCTCTTGATAGCGACACAGTGGAGCCTCGAGGTTTTTGTCCGCGAACCTATAAATAGGAACAGACGGAGCGAGTTTGCAATACTCCCATTGCCCAACGGTTCCAGGTAGGTCGACATAGTTCGTAGCGCCTGTATTAGGATCAACCTCCATCTTAGCCGGTCCTAGACAACCCAGTTCGACAAGAGAAGCCAGGAGTTTGTCCATTCGAGCCCTGTTCGCAGTTGAACGGCACCTCAGGCGGACCTGGATAGTTTCGGGGACGTCGTGTATCCGGGTTTCACCGCCTAGTTCCGCCTCAAGCATATCCTTCAACCCAGGGATCACAGCATTTTGAGGAATAACCATGCAATAAGTTGAGACTGGCAAGTCCGCGAAGAAGTAATCTCGACTAAAGATGCCAGCACTAGGCAGGACCATACTTGTCGGTGGAGTTTCGGAACCCAGTTCTGATAGTAAACGCAAATGGAGTGCACGGACGCGACTGAAATGGCCAGGGATATATCCTACGTATTGTGCTGCGGTGTGGGCTTCGGAGAGGTGGGCCTGACGAGCTTCAGAAAGAGGGTCTGTTGGCGGCAGGGGAGAGATGGGAGGAGTGCTAGCAGGAGGTTTGGAGGCAGACTTGTTTAACCCATGTGATACGTTTGTTGGGACCTGGGGGTAATCGCTAGAAAGAGGGATCCCTTTTGTCGATCCACTCGACCTGAATTCTTCGATGCACTTGTCGATTGATTCCGGTGATGCACCGATGAGATGAACGATAGTGGCTCGTCTAGTCGCTCCATGGGCCGTGAGAGCGGAAACGACGAGTGTCTTGATCAAACCACGCCCCTCGAGAGCGGAAATAGTGGAGTTGCATGTACGCTTGTCCATCTCGGTTCCAGGCGCAGTGCTCACGGCCTTCCCAGCTGCGTGCAACGCCAGGAGTAGTTTTTGATGCTCGTCGTTGAAAGATTTCAGGAGGGAAATATTGACCACGCCACCCATGTTTTCAATCAGTTGAAGAAATTCAGTTTGGCGTCGCAAGGCGGAAACATTCGTGGTTTTGCCTTGCCGAGCTGCGCATGTCAAGTAAGTACATATTAGCAGCATGTCATGAAATGCTTACCAGGCTGCGCCGAGCTTTGACCAGCTTGTACATTATCGGGAATTTGGCCAGTGATAACAGCAGGTCCGTTGTTAATCCCCTCGACCTCTGGTGTGGGTTCGCGTTCACGATCGGGGACCGTGATTAAACCTTCCAAAGATAGCCCAGGAGGTGGAACCAGAGTTGGCGGAACGATGACCGCAGCGGTGACTGCAACTTCTCGATGTCCAAGTTCCGTTGGACCATCTCGCCTGGGCCGTTTGGGCGGGTGAGCTCGGCTAGAGGAGCCAGGGCTCGGTGAACGAGAGGTACGAGATGGGATAAGATCCTTGGTCACTGGATCGCGTGTCTGACGATCGGACTGCTCGTCACGTTGGTTCTAGAGAGACACGTCTTCGTAGTCAATATTCGTAGGTTGTAGGCAGGCTGTAAATGGCACTAACCTGGGCTGTGATGTCAACTGCGTCCATTGTTGTTCCTCCGGAGTCACCACATTCCACGCCACCTGCAGGCTCTTCGTCCGGGTTTTCATGAAAGGACGTTCCCGTAGATTGGTCAGGCGCAATGACCGCCTCAGGTTGAGGTGGCTGCTTCTTCCTCGGTCTGCCCCGTTTTCGCGTGACTTCGGCGGGAGGCTTATCGGTGACCGATGGTGGCCCGTCAGCGACGCTCGTAGTTGCATTGTCCACCAACTCGTTCCCATCGGCCGGCTTGGTTTTCGGAGGTCTCCCGCGTCGTTTCTTCTGGGTCGGCGGTTGGCTAAGTCCATCGCCTTCTTCTACTTCGTCCACCTTCCTCTTTACCGACTGCCCGCGTTGCTTGGGAGCCTTGGCCTGCTGTGCCCACTCTTTCCTCGGTCGCCCCTTGATCGGCACTCCATCCTTATCCAAAGGATTTACTCGCCCTTTCTTGCCTTTCTGCTCCCGCGCCTTTTCTCCTCCGTGGACCAGAGCCTTTCGAACAAAATCCCCAAGCCATTCTTCTCTTTCCGTTTCGTTCGCCACAAAGTCGTCGGGTTCGAACACCGCCCAGGCTCCAGAGTCCTTCGAATCCAAGACAGACTGATCTTCAAGCCCCTCCTCCTCAATCATCCGACGGTACGCGTCCAGGGTGTAAAGTCTTTGGCGGCGCTCGCGGCCAAACATTTCGGTGACAATAACGAGGGCTCGATGAGCAAGATGAGTGGGGGGTTGTCCAGCTGAGAAACGGGCCGTCAAGTTCGTAACCGAACGGATGTCAAAGTTGTGAAGGCTTTTAGAGATTTCCTATTAAGCTGTTTGTTGAGTATCGGGCGAGGCGGAGATGGAACAGGGGCGGCATGTGACATACAGAAAGAGTCATGCCGGTGGTGTCAGACTCCTCGACCATCGAAATAATTTGAGAAGCAATCGATTGAGTAGCATAAACTCCTTCGAATTGCTCTAGACCTCCTAAGAAAGGAGATCAGGTCCGAAAACAAACTCAGGGGAGATACACTCACCCATTGCGTCCGCTTTCTCCTGGTCGACACCTTCGGCAGTAGGGGCTCCTTCTACCGTGGTATTCTGAGGCTCATCGTCGGCATCGTCCTCAGCAACATCAAGGCTACCCGGTGTAGGATCGTTGGTAACTAGCCGTATGCATAGCACCCGGCCAGTGGTCGAGGTACTCGACTGAGCCCAGACTTTCTCGATAAAACGAGACTTCAGGAGCTCAGTCACCCGATGCGTGAATATCCGACGCTCTTTTTTCGCGGATGTCTTGAACCCCTTTTGAGAGAAGAATCGAGTCAATGGTGCGCTGGTAACCTCTAGAGGGTGACTTACAATAGCTTCAAGCAGGTACTGGTAGACATGCAATCCGTGAGGCATGTGCCGCAGAAGCCGTTCGATTCGGGCCTTGACTACCACCGGATTCGACATGTGACGGTTATCAATCGGCTCAAATTGAATGTTGCCAGTGTACTCTTTGGGCGCGCCCTCGCTTCCTCCTTCCTCCCCCTCGACCTCGGGCCCAATGGGGGGATTATCTTCCTCCATCGCCTCCTCTTTGGTGGCTTGTTTCCATACGCATTGGTCGTCATAAAAGGATTTATGTACGCAAATATTCACTGCAGAGCCGCCCACTTTGATTTTATGGCTAAAGTGCACATCAGTGGAACAACGCTTGTTGGCAAAAAGATGGCCGAGTACTCACATGTGGCCTAGCTCGACCAGAATTTTGATAAAATAAAAACAAGTCTTGGAGTCGTATCCACTTTGCCGGCTGATGTCTGCCACAGAGATTCCCTCTCGCCGACTTCGTGTGATCAGCTGCAAGACGGCATAAGCATTAGTCGAAAGTTTAGGAGGCTAACCAAGTTCGTTAGATAAACTCGATAAACCATACGACATATCAGAAACTCACTCGGATGTGAGACCCGGTTATGCACACAAAGGATACATCGGGCGCCACGGCAATTCGCAACCCGCCGCCATACTGCGCGAGGAGGGCGTCCAAAGGTTGCGTTGTGATCTCATCAGGCGATAGAGGAGAGAGTGAGGCAGCAGAGGTAGGGTCCGGTTGACCCTTGCCCTTGTTTTTGCCGGTACCTTTGGCCTTGCTTGCCTGGGGCGGAAAATACACTGCCGCAGCGCCGTCAGGAGCCACACCGACAGCCACATTCTCTTGTCTGGTGAGCAGTTCCCAAACAAACGCGCAGAACTTGTCGTCGACGTTTTGAGGTTGGCACAAGGTGGGAGGTTGAGTAGAGTAGTATTGAGAAATGATCTGGCGAAGGCGAGAAACATCTGAGCCTAACCAGAAGTTGATGGAGGTTAGTCCGGGCGACAGGAGGGTTCGAACTGACGACCGGGGATGAAATGGACCTACCGAGATCGCCTTCAAAGGCGAGTTCTTGAAGAATGTGAGCTATTAGGCCGTCCATGCTTGCATGTCCGAATGTTCGGAATGCCCCAGAGACTTAAAGCACAATAATACTCGAAACTGGGGCCCAACCGGACTGAATCAGTACGGCGAAGTGCTGATTGTCTCAAAAATCTCACTAGTACAAGGGTGGAAACGGTGGGGAGCTGCACTCTTGGTGTAAGACTAGCTATAGGTGGCAATAGCGACGGTTCAGGAGAGCGGAGGAAATTGGTGAAGCGGTTAAGATGAAGAATTTGGTGGCGGGTCTGATGACAAAGCTTCGGTCACATGATCGTTTGCCCCCATTTTATCAGCGGCGGTTATGGAGAATCCGACAACTCGAAGACCAGTATATCAATGCTTTACTCGTTTGCTCAAAGTGTAAACTAATAAGTATTATACATGTTCAATTCAATCGAATGCAAGCCCCTGTAGAGAGTAAACGACCGAACAACTGCGATGAAATGTTTCATCAAATAAACGAAGTGCATTATGCAGGAGATCCAACTGTTTCCTCCACAGTCAACGAATGAGAATTCACGAGGCCCTGGCCTTCGGAGTCATGTCGATTGGCGAGTGTATCTCTACGCAAGAGTGCAACCTGTCTATTCAACACAGTGCAGGCGCTCTGTTTATCACGGTGCGAGGGTATGCTCGATTCATCGCACCGTATCTCGTGTAGATTCGGCCATATTTCTAACAGCATCCTAGCACCACTATCAGCCAAGCTACTCACAATGATCATGAATCTGAATTTCAGGACATACCGAGCTACATAATCCGCATTTTCAAACGCGCAAGTGTGCACGCTGGGTTCTGAGCTTTCCAGCGTATGAAGGAGGCGATTTTCCCATATTTCATCCGGAAGAATGGCTTTGTCCGACAGTCTCAGAGAGAGTTTCAAATGCACTAGACTCGGGAGTACGGCGAAATTATGAAGATTCTCCGAGGTGACAGGTTGTTGGGGGAGGTGTAGTTCCCTGAGGTGGGACCAATCGAGCAAAGGATCTCGGAGGATGGACACGCCAAGGGCTATCCCGTTGAGATGTAGTGTTTCGATTTGAAGCTCCGTTATTCTCGTTATGATTGGCCGATGGGTCAAATTAATTACCTCACAATCGTTGTTGTCGGGATCAAAGTCCACGTAGAGCTTTCGCAGACAAAGAGTTCTGTCAAGCCAGGCGGAGATCATGTCGTGGCATAAGATTATGATATCTTGGTCGTCTTCCAACTCCTGGTCGATAGCGAAAATGTCAACGTGGAGCTCCAGGCACTGAAGCCGGCACAGTAAAGTCTGCAGCCGCGGAAGCTCCAACGCGTCGTTCAAGAACCATGTGCTAAAGAACAAGTGTTTCAATGCAGGGAAGCTTGTGGGAGGCAACCCCTCGGGAAATGGAGGCAGAAATTGGTTAAACGCACGGATAGCCAGATATTCGAGTTGGGGTAACGAGCCAACCACTTCGATTACGTCCGTGGCGACCAGAGCAGCGCTGCCCGAAAGTTCTCGCAAGTGATGAAACGCTCGCGAACCAAACGATGCCGGCAAGTCCAGGCACACCTGAGATCCTGCCTTGGGGTAGATCGCAAGGCGTTTGATGGAAGTGCAGCGTTCGACCATCGGGTCGAGTAGAGCCATGACTGCAGCTTTGGGTATGCGGAGGGCCAATAGGTCATCAGACACTGGTTCAGACCAGTAGGAAATGAGCGAGGGAGATATTAAATCGGAAATTCGACATAGCTGCTCTTCATCAAGAGGATAACCGAAATATTCTCGAACAGTCATCGACAAGAGTTTGGGAAGCAGGGGTCGTGTGCGAGCTCGCTCGGAGAGCAGGTCCCACCCACAGATATCCGAGTAATAGGTACTATTTCCGAAAACATCGAGGTGCTTGACGTAGGGTGCATAAAAGTCGAACCTCTCAAAACTCGTATCATTTGGGCCTGGAAGTGTCTGCAAAAGCACAACAATCAATTTCGTTATTCGACGAAGTGTGGACAGTGAACACCGACAATATGGAGCAAACTCCTGCCACTACGATGATCCGGTCTCGAAATGGTGGCATTTGGCAACAGGGCAAGGAGTTTATGGATCCCGTTGAGAGTCTCCCATACAAAGGGCACCGTCACATGGAAGACTGACCGACACGTTTGACAAAGATGAACCAGATCTGCCGGTTTAGAAAAGCTGCATATGTGGTGCAAAAGCTCCGGAATCGAGAGTACATTCCGACCCGAATTTGTATGCATCGTCGGGTTCGTTCATAAGCTGGTGCGATCGGTCTGAGATAGACAAACAATAAAAGGCGATAATAAATAGACTCAACACTGGCGCCAACTAATGTGGCGGTTTGATTTGGGTTTGATCCGGACAAAACACATCACGTGACCCACAGCCACCAAGCGGAAAAATCCCGAGAGGATTGAACATCACTCAGAATTTCCGACTCTCGACGCGATGGGGAAAAACTCTGTCAAACGACGAATCGACGACGTCGTAAAGGACGTCGCCTCTCCACTCGACCTGCCTGAACTCTCGGAGCAGGAGCAAAAGTTGGTGGACGCACAGGTCAAATGTACGAGCTGTTCCCCCTCATGCCCAATTTTCCTGCTAACACTCTTCCAGTACAAGAACGCGCAGAGATTGCTGCAGATGCGGCTACGCAGAAAATTATGCAGGCCACGTACGAAAAGCGACGAGCAGCCGTCAAGAAACTCCCCCGCTTCTGGGGGACGGCGCTTGCGCAGCATGAGCAGCTTGTCGTGGTCATGGCGGGTCAGGATGACATGAAGGCGCTATCTTACCTCACGGACCTCTGGGTCGAGTACGATGCTACCGAGCATCGGGCATTTACTATTAATTTTGTGAGTTTTTGGCCTCGATCAGCATGAACTTGGCTCAACACTTCCACAGGAATTCTCTGAAAACCCGTATTTCTCGGATAAAGTTCTGAAGAAAGAGTATAAATACACACCGCCAGAGGGCACACCCGCCCCAGGTACCGGGGTAGACGCCAATGGAGTCTCGGACGCCCAAGAAGCATTCGAGTGGGAGTTGCATATTACACCCCAGGTTGGTCCTGAGATTGCCTTCGAGCCGGATGTTCTTAGTATCTCTTCTTTTCGCATAGGCCATCAAAATAAACTGGAAAGACGACGCACACAACCTCACCAAGCTCTTCCCTCGCGTAGCAAGCCCCGATGACCGCGAGGATATTGAGGAATTCGGCAGCTTCTTCAACTATTTCGAACATGGCATGGACGACAGAGATGTAAGTTATTCCCTGTTCTCCTCCGCTATTTGATTGTATTAAATTCTCCTGAATGTTATAGATTGGCCAAACAATCGTTGCAGACTTCTATCCTCACGCTTTGCGGTACTACCTTGGAGAGGGCCGAGTGATGTTAGAAAGCGACGATGAAATGGATAGCGAGGACGAAGAATCGGATGACGACGAGGAAGAAATTGACCTTGAGCAGCCTCGGAAGAAAAAGGCCAAGCAATCTTAGACATCTTCCTATCAACTTGCTTGTTTGGTATTTGTGCATTCATACCCGCTTAGCTTGGTTTCGGAATGTTGTTGTTTCACTACACAAAATACACTGCCAACTAGCCCAGCTTGGGCGCTTCTTGTACTCTGGCTAACAAGGCATGCAACGTCCAGATATATTGTTATGTGGCCTCATTTCGCCAATTGCAAATCGTAGCCGCAAGCCTGCTTACGTGAGGTGGTTCAACAAGTGCAGGTGTTTTCGGGGCTTGGAGGCAGACATGCAGCGGAGTGAGCTCCAAAGAGATTACCAGGGTATGCGGACGATGAAGATGTTTCCTTTGAGTCGGTGCCCTGATGATCCCCAGCTCATGTTCCTGCTTATAGGCAGCTGTTTGTCGCATCGAGAGTAGACAACTGAAGTCACAGTGCGTGTAAGGCCCTTGAACTCACGCCGCTTTTAATGTCACCAAGCCCAGCCGGTCGTTTCCAACCGCATCAAAAAAATTTGTTATGTCCCAACCACCCTGAAGCATCATGTTCCTTTTTTTTACTACGCACAACTAGCTAGAAACTGAGCCGTGAAAGGGGAGTGTGTCTCCGAGTCACGGGCCTATCCGACACGGGGGCTGAACCATGCGCACAACAGGGAACACCAAGACGCTCGCAAGACGCCGATAATGTAGTTCGGTAGCTACAAACTCCTAACAAAGATGAGTAAACGGCTGAGCGGACGCAATATAAATCCGGTCAAAATGTGCGGGACGACTGAGCGGCCCAACAATCTTGCTGGAGCGCATATAGCCCTGGGTTACGAGGCGAATTCGGATATTTGCATATCGTACTTTGTCGGTCGTACCAGTGGTATTTTTCGTACTCTCCGCTAGCGGAGAAAACATATAACACGACTGGCAGGGTAATAGTTGGAAACACCTCGTGGAATTTCTAACCGTACCCCGTACAGTAAAAGCAGCTCTCCTGTGCGTAGCGGGGCTCCTTCGCATGACCACATGAGCGCCAAATCTGGTCAAACAATCGTGACTTACGACGGAACTCTGGTGATCCTTCATTTTGTAAGTTTGCAATCGCTCGGTCGTACCCGGAACTATGATCCCGACTTGCGGCTCCCACACTCCAAAGTCGTGCAAAATATTTAATTCTAACTAGAACCAGCAACCCTAAGTAAGTATCAATTTCATAGGTATCCAAAGCCCCGTTTTTAGGTATCAAATCACAGCATTCACACCAACGCGAATAATCCTACAAAAACTATTAGTTAGCCCTACTATATAGGATCTGAAACGTTAGACTCACTCATCGGCTGAGCCCAGCCAGTTTGCCGTCTCGGGGAACATGGTCGACATCCGCCTATAGAACCCTTCAACAAGTGTAGCCCTACCATTCCAATCAGCGCCTATATCAACTGAAACTACGACCGGACTCACCTAACCCAATCAAAGACGGGGGAAAGGATACCCATCTGAACTGGTCGGCTGACGACATAGTAGCTCGGCACAATATGTGTGGTGACCTTGCTTGCCTCGCGCAGCTGCTCTGCGGCGACATCACCGGCGGCACGGCGCTCGAGATCGTACAGCTTCTCGATAATGTCATCGATCTGGACCTGGAAATCGTCGCGGAACCCCTTGAAATAGGTAACGCCGAAGAAACCGGGGAGGGACCGGACACGCGAGACGACGTAGCGGTCTTCCGGAGGGACACGAGCGGTAGGCATGATGCGAACAGAGAGGAAGATCTAAAGTGCAGATTAGTATAAAGTGCCTTAAGAGTTATAAACGGGTACTTACTACAACGCGAGGGAGGGCGGGCCACTGGCGCAGGAATGCTGAGCCATCGCTCTTCGTTAGCATACCACTTTTCGGATCTACTACTCAGAGCTCACCATAAAACGCATGCGGGACCCCCTTTCCAGCCGATAGCTTGTGGAACACGGCCGTGGTCTCGACTCTTGGCAGAGGCCGGCGTTCCTTGGTATCACTCAACAAATATAGCCCCAGCTTCTCGTCCTCGAGCTCCTCCTGCGTCGCGAGCTGGTCGTCCACAAAAGTGATCTCTTGGTTCTTGGACTGGGTGGCATCGGAAGGGAGAACAGGGGCGGGCGTCGGACCTTTTTCGTTCGGGTCGATGGTGTCGAGCATGATAAAGTGGCGGAGATTGCGTCGGTTGGCGCCGTCAAACTCGTCTTCGAGGCCTTTGGCCCAAGTCCAGAACCACATGATGATCATGCTATGGGGATGTTTTAGCCAACATACGCTTTAATTTTCAGAAACCAGCACGTACAGAACAGAGCCGATCATAAGCGGGACCCATGCGCCATGAGGAACCTTGCGCAGGGATGCACCCCAGAAGAGGCCTATACATCGGGCAAATGTTAGCATATACCCACGAATAATGTTTGAATTAGGTTTACCATCGATGAATCCGAAGAACACAAAAAACGCAACACCCAATATGGCCGGGAGACGCTTGACGAACGGAATTTGGATGGCGAGGAGCGAGGTGGTGACGATCATGACTGTAGCAACCGCGAATCTTCACGGGCTGATCAGCCGTCAGGAATTACCGGGCAGTTCTAAAAATACTTACCCGTAAGCGTTCGTAAGCGCGGCTAGATCCTTGAACGCAGCCACAACCACGATGCACCCAAGTGCGACTAGGAGTCTATTAGCGTGCTAGCTGAAGCTGACTGTAGCACCAACTCACTCGACCAATTGACCGCTGGGACGTAGACCTGCCCTTGTACCGTCTCGGAAGTATACTTCATCAACAAAGGGGGGAAGCTCCGCAAGTTGATCAATTGCTGGGTCTAAACGCCCCCAGAATTAATACCTAGGATCCGAGCTCGCTCACGGTTCAAATTACCAGACTAAAGGCGGCGGTAATCATCGCCTGGGACGCGATCAAAGTCGCCAAGATGGCGAAAATAAACATGATCCAGTACAAAGGGCCGCCGGTAGGTCCAGGGATTGTCTGGTAAAAGACATTGTTGAACACTGCCTCGCGGTCAGCGATTAGGCGAGCGCCTTGGCCAAGGTAGGCGAGGACGAGCGCGGGATAGGTGATAAACACAAAAGAAAGCTGAAAGCAAAATAGTAAGGGGAGCAATTGATACAACGTGGAATAGGAGGCTTACTCGGATGGAGGTCTTATTGAATTGACCCAAGCTAGCAGAGGTGTGAGTTGGCAGCTAGCTGCGCGTGATGAGCGCTTACTTGGCAAACATGGCCTCGCATCCGGTCACTGCAAGGAGCACACCAGCCAAGATATCATACTGACCAGTTCGAACGAACACTGAAAATACCATGTTAGTTGAACAGTATATTCTGAATAGACATGTACCCACTGAGGACGGCGCGGCTAGGGTCAAACGCTCTGAAGATGCCTGGGTGGCGGGTGATGTTGGCAATACCGGTGGTAGCGAGGAGGAGCAGCCATACGAGAGTGACTGCCAACAAGGTTAGATCATTATTGGTTGGGAAATGAAGATCGCTAACCAGGAGCAAAAGCTTTTCCGATCTTTGCCGTCCCAAATCGTTGGACGAGAAAGAGCACGATGAGGAAAGCCTTCGTGGTGGTTTAGCAACGAGATTAATAGCCAGTGGGAAGACCTTACAATCGAGATTGGAACGATCTTGTTTGATACATCCGGTTTGGCGATTGCAATACCCCCAACGGCAGACGTGACGGACACGGCGGGGGTAAACACACCATCTGCGATGCACAGAGCTGTACCAAATAGGGTCTACGCCGGCCATGGTCAGCTTAGCCGCGTTTGGGTCACTCAAATACTCACCCACGGCAGTAACCACCATTTCAACCAGCTGTTCTTGCCCAGGCGACTAGATGAACTCGCGCTCGAGGCACCTGGTGTGTCATACTTGAACTTGTAAGTGCTGTCGTGTGTAAGCGAACGGTCTTCGTCGTCGCTGATAAAGTTGGGCGGGAAAAGTCCGTGGAAGAGAGCAAAGGTACCGCCTTCCCCCTCGCCCGTTCCGAACGAAAGGGCGAAGCCAACCTGCGTGGCATGTGAGTGGGAGAGGATGGGGGGAGCTCATGGATAAAACTAACATATTTGAGGAGCGGAACAAGAGTTAGCGACCAAACAATGGCGCTAATGCCGCCAAGAACGTCTTCCTCGCTGGGCAGCGGGCCAGCAGCAGGCCATAAGCCGTTGAGTACGTACAGCGGGGATGTACCAATGTCAGAGTAGATGATACCTGGCGGCGGCAAACCAGACATGAGGAGTGGCACAATTTAACCGGGTGATCAACTCACCAAGCGTCTGAAAGGTGAGCGCCAGCAAGGCAGAGCCTCCGACCTTGAGGGCTTTGCGACGGTCCTCGGTCTTGCCAAGTTCGGCGCTGTGAGCCTGAGACGAAGGGTCAAACGAAGGCTTTGGAGCCTGCTTCTCTGGCGACGAGAAGGGCAGCGAGATCATGTTGGGGGGCGAGAGGGAACTGCTGGGCAGAGATGAATGGACCCAAGGGGGAGGACTATTTATGAGCGGCAAAAATGCTCATGCACGCCGGGGCAGACCAATGGGACGACGATGCACGGGATACTAGTATACTTTGCGGTGTCTGAATCAGATACGCGAGCCCACAATAATGATGTAGGACGTAAACAACGAAAATGCCGCTCGGGGCGGATGCGCGAGTTTGGCCATTCGAGTTCGGTGTTCTGTCTCTGGTGCGGCCATCACATTTCAGCAGCCCAAGTGCACAGCGTGCACACGACACAAGCTGACCAGCAGACAGCGAAGCGCTCGAGAGACTTTCGGTGCATCCCAAGGAGCAAGAGTTTGAGTAGTTACTCCATCCGCGACGCATACATCCTGGCTGCTCGCGAAGATAGCACAATTCCCGCTGCGCCTTTTGCGCTATTCCCGGTGCCTCCATCTGCGACCCCGGCCACTGCCTGACTTATCCGAGGGTTCTTGGCAGGTCCTAATTTACCCAGATCGACGAACGTGCCTGTACCCAATAACAAACAACGGTATATCAGAATATAGTACAGACAGGCAGAGGGGCGGAGGGTGGAAGGAAGAACAGGTGCAGCGCAGAATGTAATTTAATCCAGAGTTCTACGGCAACAACTTCCACTAAGCGCGGCGAGCCGAGATCATCCGCATGTAGCACCCAAGAAGTGTCCGATTTAGCCTTTGCTCTCCAAACTCTCTAATTGTCGCGGAAGGCTCATTAGGGGCAACTTGATCGTCCTATCTCACATGCCCTATTCTCGCGTGTGTTCCTTGTTAAGGCATCCGGATCAATGAATCCAAGACCTACAATCGAGGCATCGGGGTCTCGGTTTGAGCAGGCCAAACAGACGTGTCCCATGAATCTTGTATGAGCGGCGGGGTTGTACCAGTTTCGTCAGCATCCGATTGCGTTTAAGGGGTTAGGGACATCCACATGGCCAGTGTGGTTGGAAAGCGGATTCGTCAGTCTGGGCTGCCATCTCTCGTGTTTGCGTGATAATGTGCAAAGGGGCGACATCACCACTGAGTAGAGCTGGTTGCGAGTTGCAAATTCGGGAGCCATCGAGATGCTGGAGGCTAGATGTGGAAGCAGAGCAACGCAAGCTTCGATTTGAGCACAGATTCATGCCCGAAACTTGACGCATCCACGAGTCGAAGTTCGACCACGTGACCAACGCAAATAGGGGCGGGTCTTC
The DNA here is from genome assembly GCA_019677335.1 of Ceratobasidium sp. UAMH 11750. Lineage (NCBI taxonomy): Eukaryota > Fungi > Basidiomycota > Agaricomycetes > Cantharellales > Ceratobasidiaceae > Ceratobasidium > Ceratobasidium sp. UAMH 11750. The sequence goes on along the minus strand of WSLM01000361.1, from coordinate 2,577 downwards.
CAGTTGAGGCGTGCCATCGGGGCTTCAAGGGAGGCGAGACATGGGGAGCAATATGAAGCACGAGAGCCTGCGAGAGTTCGTCGTCGTGGTCGACCCAGGGATATTCAAGTTGGGTTCCTGGTATCGCGTGCGCCTTGCAATGCGCAAAGGGGGCACATCATCACATGAGCAAGTTCGGGCAAGTCGGACGTTGGGCTTTCATGGCTGGGCGGCGTGGTGACCGTGCCTCACAAGTCTCGGTGAAACGGATCAGGGTTCCTAATTCACGGACCACCCACTCGTCTCATCCTTAGCCAGTGACCATCGTGCGAGCCCAAAGGCTTGTCGTGCGGCCGGCATAGGGCCGGGAAGTATGGAAAAAGAGAGGTAACTGGGGCGAACTCTTGAACTCGAGCGCTCGCTCGGATTTGGGGGGTTCTGATGAACTCGGACTTGTCCTTGGGCGATCCCTTGAGATTGAAGGTCCTCTAGAACCCGAGTACTCACCCCAGTGGAGATAGTGGCCGCCTCTATAGGCTCACCCACGTCATTCGAAGCAGAGTCCACAGCGTTTGAGAATGGAGGCGCGAATAAAAATGCTATTATCGAGGTCAGGTCTATGTGTTGTGGCGATGTGGAGTGTCAATGGTTAGTGTTTCCAGAGTGGGCCGAGTTCTAGTAATTATCCAAGTATGTTTTGTTTAATCCATTAAAACCGAGGGAGTAACCTTGATCGAGGCGCAATGGTCGACTTGCGAGGTACGTAGCATCAACCTGAGTGGCTAGCAGTCAGTTAACGTAAAAACGCAATATAATCGAAGAACGACAGAGTTATTCTAGTTTAGGTCGGAACTTTGAGCTTCAGGGAGCGAGGTGGCCACTCGAGTGGCCGAAGTAATTTGGATCTGCCCCACGATATCAGGACGTATATTATCAATTAAGCACCCTGTAACTTACCTCACAGGGAGGCCTAGCTTACTTGAAGCCCGACGTAAAGTGATCACCTCGAGAGACTTGGAAACAGAAGGCTCGTCGTGGACGGATCATAAGCTCGCTTCTAGGGCTTGGCTTCCTCGAGCCTGCGCAAAATGTGAGCAGAGTGGGAGGTAACATGGTCACAACGCAGTTGCTTACTGTGATGAAACGGTTGTCGGATTCGCGTTTTAATGTCGGGCCGGCGTCGTTCTCAGAGGTATTCTGGAATGGTGATAATTCGGGGTCGTCGAGTGCTGTACCGGTTTCTGGTTGAGACTGCGCGCCAGTAGCGTCAGTTACTTAGGTCTTTGAGGATCGCGTCAAAATACAGTCTATACATGTGTTATCGAGCGACTTACTTTAGTTCAACGACTGTTGAACTTGACGTTTAGGGCGGAATGATTGATTTTGGGGGCTGTGCTGGTCGAGGACTCGGAAGAGTTGGTTCCAGCGTGCGTTTTAACTTGGAGTGCAAACTCAGAGATCTGAGTGGCTTTCCATTTAATTAGTGACTATCAGTGTAGAAGCTGCACAGCGATATCAAGGAACATACTAGAGTGTCGAGGCTGGAGCAGGTCAAGGTTTCAACGCCGTAGATCATTGGCGCGCGAGTCTCGGCCTCTGCGGATCTGTCAAAGACTTGAGCCGATAGGATTATATGCCTCAAGTTTAATGACTTGGATAAAGGTATTTCGCTGGTGGTTCGATACAGAGCAGTCGTCCTCAGGGGCTTCCGGGTCTAGAAACCTGTCGATCGAGTCGCGGATTACAGTCTGAGAGACGACAGGAGCCTGGGCGATTTGGCTGGGTTAGTTGTCGGAATGCACACCCCGAACCGACTCGCATCCGTGGGAGTGTTATTTGAACTAGCTCTCCAACAGCGATCTTTGAGGTGACTTCGCGTCGAGGAGTCGGATACATAGAGGTTTAAAGTACTAGTGGAGGAACTCGAGGTTAGATTGCCGTTGTTATCAGTTTATGGAGTGGTCGTTGTAGCACTGAAGTAACAACCGATCATGTGATCAAGCTGTTGTGATCATGATTTGTGACACTGCCCAATGAGAGCGGGCGTACTGTAATATGCACCATGCTTGAGATATCTCAGTCGGATGGAGATTGAGGTGTTTTGGGGGTAAGATACCAGGTACTAAATAACGGGTACCGTCACCGACCGGGAAGCCGGCCGGGACCCGGAAACCGGCCAGCTGCTATTTCCCGAGATCTGCAAATAGAGATTTAGTTCAAATTGTGCATATATACAGGGTTGGCTGTAAGCTGTATACTAGTGCTGGTAGGTTGAAGATTCTTAGTATCAAGAAGGAGCTACAGTGGTTTGAGTGAGACCGGAACCAAAATCCGGCCAAGAAATTTCAGAATCCTGAACTCCATGTTGATGTGTGTGACTGGGATGCCCCCAAAACCACAAAAAGTGTCAGGTCTGTTACGGGATGATGTATTATACACGGGTTGGCTTCAAGTACTCAATTTGACCTCGATTGTGCCGAAAGTCACTTTGATATGGCGGATGCCTATCAGCACTGCCACGCTGAATCGTCAGTTCACACATCCCAAGCATTCTAAACACTACATCAGGTGTTCAAACAACTCAAGGAGGCCCCTGGA
>WSLM01000360.1:5571-18967 GCA_019677335.1 Ceratobasidium sp. UAMH 11750 | reverse complement strand
CGCTTAGCGCTCAGATCTGGTCACGCCGTTCTCTGAAGATCTCACCCCCGCGTTTGATGCCTTTGATCTCATCGCCAACTCGTACCTATCGCTGACCTAACTTTATTCCCTCTTCCTCCCTTTCTCGAATTTCTATCTTGTAGCCTCGAAGAGGACGTCGAACGTGCTCTCCAAACTGTCGCCGCCGGCCGAAAAGCCGAAAATCTTCTCGACTTTGACGACCCTGCACCGGGCACCGGCGCAACGAACTCGCTCGCCAACCTCAACTTGACGACTAGCCCAGCCGCGATCCTTACTTCATCCAACCCACTCGCCGACCTGGCTGATATCTTTGGCGGCGACTCAATGAACCTCAATAGTGCGAGTGCAGTGATGTCGCCTATTGCTGGGTCGCCGAGTGTTGGTGGAAATAGCATGATTTCGCCGATAGGAGGCGGTGGAGGGTTTGGTTCGATGGGAGGGTTGACGCCCCAGCCTCAGCAGCAGCAGCAAAAGCCGCAACAGGCGAGCGACGATTTGTTAGGGTTGTTTTGAGTAGATTTGTGTTTGTTGTGGTATACGAATTGATTACTTTCTGATTTCTTAATTTAGACAAGTTCAGTTGACCCGCTCGTCGTTTGGCCAAGACTGCTCGACATCCAGGTGATGCGTTTGTTCCGTTCCCACCCGCTGGGTTTGTATTGAACCAACCTTGTTGAGCTATTCGGGAGATATACAGCAGTACGGGATTCCCCGCGAAGTCCAGCACACATGCGCGAGAACCTTAACCGAAGGCAGCTTCGTTCTGACCCGAGGCTCGCTTCTTGAGGATCGGTCCCTTGAGACCTCGCGTCCTCGTATTCCGGACGTCGCGCTCATGCGTGCATTGTGAACCCATGGTCGCCGGGATCTTCGAACGTGGTTAGTCCGGGCGCGATTTGTCAGGCGCGGGATACAGGTTTTGGGCACACCACGCAAGATGCTCAATTAAAGAACGTACGCTCTAGATAGGTGTGCTTGTGGGCGACGTGTAGAAGTCGAGTCGGTTCGTCTCGGGTATGCAGGCGAAGGGAGTCAGGTCGTTGTGGGCCATGTTGCTCTAACGTCGCCGAGAGTAGGTCAACTGACTCGGGTGCACAATTATTCGATTTTCTACTCGTTTTGTTTCTTGGCAGAGAGGAGAGAGTACGAGTATAAATGAGCATAGGAGAGGGCACCGGCTTGTTAGGCTTCAGGTCTTCCGCACAGCTCGCACTCCTCGGCTCAGACATCACAATGCACTACTTGTCTCTTGCTCTCGCCCTCGGAGCTGCCCTCTCGGCTTCTGCGACTCAAGTCCACCACCGCCCGGAGAACTACTTGACCAAGGCAACGCCTAACACCTCGCTATCGAACCGCACCGTTACTCCTCAGCCTGCGCATGAACGTCGTGCAATCCTAGACAGGCGTGCGAATGGCAAGGTCAATATGGGGTACTTTGTGAACTGGGGTATCTATGCGCGTGCTTTCTGTGAGTAAATGCGTCGTAGTATGGGTGGGATTGGTGCTAATTGATGAACGCAGACCCTTCGAATATTGACGCGACCAAGTTGACGCATGTTCTCTACGGGTATGTGACATCTTAGTCGACGCATTGGGGCGTGACTCGATAAATCACTGTCATGATATAGTTTCGCGGACTGCGACGCAAGTACTGGACAGGTCAAGCTGACTGACACATATGCGGACCAGGAGGTGAGTTATATCTGAGACTATATAATCGGCCTGATGACTGACTCCTCGTTCTAGAAACACTGTAAGGGATCGTGTCCAACTCGCTCATATCTTTCACTAATCTTCGTTTCAGACGATACCGACTCTTGGAATGACGTCGGCAAGAACGTCTACGGCAACTTTAAGCAACTCTACCTCCTCAAGCAGAAGAACCGCTCCCTCAAGGTTCTCCTTTCTATCGGTGGCTGGACCTACTCTCAAGCCGGACACTTCAATTTTGTCACCAACTCGGCTGCTCGTGCGAATTTTGTCTCTAGCGCTATTCAGATTCTTGAGGATAATGGTCTTGACGGAATGTGAGCCGTTATGCATACTGGCTCACGCGCATACTGACCTGAATGGACAGTGATATTGATTACGAGTATCCCGCTGCTGGAGCCCAAGCTCAGGGTCTCGCTTCTCTCCTGTCGGAACTCCGTACCGGGCTCAATAACCACGCCGCTAAGAAGGGCGAGACCAACCCGTACCAGCTCACGGTAGGTCACTTTTATGTGCGACAAGGGACGCGTGTGCTTACAAGGTCTTCAGGCGGCCGTCCCAGCTGGCGAGTCCAACTACGTCAACTTGCTCGTCAAGCAGATGGATGCGTCCCTTTCATTCTGGAACTTGATGGTAAACTACTACTTTTGTCAGAGAGACCGACCCGTCTAACCACCGATTTCAGGCCTACGATTACGCTGGCTCTTGGTCCACTACCTCTGATGACCAAGCCAACCTGTATGGACCGACCAACTCTCAAACCGACACTGATACCTCTGTCAAGTGGTATATTGCAAACGGTGCTGCCGCCAACAAGATTGCTATGGGTGAATAATATCACGGAATCTTCCCTGAAACTGCGCTTACACTTTATTTAGGTATGCCGCTCTATGGGCGTGCCTTTGAGCAGACCAACGGAATCCGCCAGCCGTTCAACGGCATTGGCCCTGGCACTTGGGAGGCGGGCGTCTACGACTACAAGGCTCTCCCTATCGCTGGCGCCCAGGTCATCGAGAACTCGGCTCTGGGTTCGAGCTACAGCTACGACTCGTCGAAGAAGGAGCTTGTGTCGTACGATACCCCTAACATCATCCGTCAAAAGGCCGCATACATCAAGAGCAAGGGTCTCGCTGGAGGTCAGTTTAGGATTCCGAGGTTTACATGACCAGCACTCAAGGCGTTACTTAGGCATGTTCTGGGAGCTCTCGTCTGATAAGAAAGGCGCGGACAACCTCGTTGCGATCTCGGCGGCTGGCATTGGTGCCCTCGATACTACCCCCAACCATCTGTACTATCCCTACTCTCAGTTTGACAACATCAAGAACAATATGGGTGGACCTAGCAACACCGTCACCACCTCTCCGACCTCCACCTCGTCGCCAGGCGGATGCTCTGGTATTGCGGCATGGAGCGCTAGCGCCGTCTACACCGGCGGTCAGGTCGTGTCTTACGGAGGTAAGTTGCCGCTTTTGTACTTTTCAAACCCACCACTCACTTTTCCTCAGGCCACAAGTGGACCGCCAAGTGGTGGACTCAGGGAGATACCCCCGGCAGCTCTGTTGGGTGAGTGCATTCAAATTGATCACCCTACGGCGGCTCATCAACTATTTTGGCAGTGCCTGGACCGACAATGGCGCGTGCTAAATGAATGTTCGAAAATCTTGGGAACGACATTTGGGTTTTTGGTTTTTGGGAACCTTGGGGACTAGTTGGATACGCAATGAATGTATAGATACTATTGTCCCCAAATGAACTGCTTTTAAACTTGCATTTTGCAAAGTGCGCGCCGGTTGAGAGGGAAAAAAAATACTTCCATGCGACATCTCAAGCTCCTAACCAGGCAGAAGTGTCCTCTTGGCTTGCTGTAGCTCCCAGTCGTGTTGCAGGAGACCGCAAGAGAGTAGAAGTAATCACATTATGTTTTCCAGGAGCGTCTGAACGGTTTCTGCCACGACAAGTGAAGCGAAATAGGTAAACGTGATACCAGATAGAGGTGATTATGAATTAGGGGAGCAAGTAAATGAGGAACTTTTGCGAAGAACCCGAACCAAACGTCGTATTGAGCTGTATTTTTGAGAGTGAGTACGATGATGTTTCGAGGGTGGACCCAGGTACTACTAAGGGCCAAGTGCGCAGCCAGGGACCATTGTCCCCCGGTGATGTATAAGCTTCGCGAACTAGAGGAGGGCAGGCATATCAGGCGAAACGAGAGCTGTTTCAAGTTATGATCCTATGTACACCAAAAGTGGCCAGGAGCTGTGGTGGCCTTTCTCAGTAGCCAGAACCAAATAAATCTTTCACGATTCCCAGGCGGAGAATCCGACACCGCGAGGGGGGAAATCCACTAATAAGATGCTGAGCCTAGTCTATGCGAAGTTGCACACAAGTTGCAATGAAATCAAATTAGAATTGCATCCGGGCTTTTTGCCTGCTCACGTGACCTCCCGACCTCAACTCGACGACGAGCCTGCCGCAATCCTCACTGAATTTGTCGAATCCACTCGCCGATTTGGCCGACGTATTTGGCGATAATTTGATAAACATAGGCGGTGCCCGTGCAGTGACCTCGCCTATCGCTAGCTCGCCAGGTGTTGGCGGAAGCCACATACTATTCATCGGGAGAGCTATGGACAGTCCGGCTCGGCGAGAATGTCAACGGCAACAGCACAAAAGACGTAGTAGTAGGCGAACGACAATTTGGTGGGGGTGTTGAGTAGATTTGTATTGTTGCGACCCACCGATTGATTGCTTCCTGCTCCTTTCGTCTGGTCAGGTCCAGGGTGATCTATGTGTACCACTCGACCAAGGCTATCTGGGTTTTGGACAAATTATTCTATTCTCTTCTTACCCACCTCGATCATGCTGAGTTAGCCCCTATTTCCGTCATGGGCGTACGGCGCTTAGCTCAAACGCGGGCGTGCACACGCGGACACCTTAACCGAGCGCGACTTCGCGATAGCCTGAGTCTCGCTTCTCGGGCGGTCGTTGCAGGGGACCTGGCGTCCGCGTGCTCCATGTCATGCCATACGCGCATCTTGAGCCAACGGCTGTTCTTCGGTCGATTCGGGGCGCTTGGTCACGGCCTGAATATACGCCCTCGGCGCATCTAGCAACTGTTCTAAATGAATGGTTCTAAGCGGGAGTACGTGTGGGTAGCGCGCAGAAGCCAAGGTCGGCTCGTCTCGGGTACGCAGACTAGCGAAATTTCCGTGACCTGGGTCGTTATGGTCTTGCTGCCGGGGGTCGCTGAAAGGGGTTCAAACGTCCGATATGCATGCTTATTTGATAATCTAACGCCATATTCGGGGACGGACATGGGGGAAGAGCTGAGTATAAAAGATAATAGGGGCAGGCAACAGTTCGGTAGGCTCAGGTTCTCCTATACAGTTCCCCTCCCCGCTCGAATACCCCACAATGCATTATCTTTCATTTGCTCTCGCCCTCGGGGCTGCCCTCTCGGTGTCTGCGACACGGGTTCACCATCGCCCGGACAACTACCTGTCCAAGACAACACCCAATACCCCTATCTCGAATCGCACTGTCACGCCGCAGCCTGCGCACGAGCGTCGTGCAATCCTGGACAGGCGTGCAAACGGTAAGGTCAATATTGGATACTTCGTAAACTGGGGTATCTACGCGCGTGCTTTCTGTGAGTAAACGCACCATGGCATGGGTAGATGAGTACTAATTCACGAGCACAGACCCTCAAAACATCGACACGTCCAAGTTGACGCACGTCCTTTATGGGTATGTAGTGTGCCAAATGCGATGGTACATGACCTGATTTGTATCACTTGATAGTTTCGCCGACTGCGACGCAAGTACTGGACAAGTCAAATTGACCGATAGTTTTGCTGACCAAACCGTAAGTAGCATTTAAACAACTAATATTATTATCATATTCACTGACTTTTTGTTTCAGAAACACTGTAAGGCATTGCCCCAATACACCTAAATCTTGCATTCATATACTCTTTCAGACGACACCGACTCTTGGAACGATGTTGGTAACAATGTCTACGGCAACTTCAAGCAGCTCTACCTCCTCAAGCAGAAGAACCGCTCTCTCAAAGTTCTCCTCTCTATCGGTGGCTGGACTTATTCCCAAGCCGGGCATTTCAACTTCATCACCAACTCGGCTGCCCGCGCCACTTTCATCTCCAGCGCTATCAGCATTCTCGAGGATAACGGTCTTGACGGAATGTGAGTTCATAGTTATGAAAGTTGGGGAACTGCAACTAACCTGATCCCATAGCGATATCGATTTTGAGTACCCTACTGCTGGTGCTCAAGCTCAGGGCTTTGTCTCCCTCTTGAAGGAGCTCCGTACTGCACTCGACCAACATGCCGCCAAAAAGGGGGAGACCAACCCTTACCAGATCACGGCAAGTTCTCATTACTTAGAAAGAACTGGGTATACTTACAAGTCTCTTAGGCTGCGGTCCCCGCCGGAAAACCCAACTACTCGAACCTACTCGTCTCCCAAATGGACCCATCTCTTTCTTTCTGGAATTTGATGGCCTACGATTATGCAGGCTCTTGGTCTACCACCGTAAGTTTCGGTGATGCAAAGTATCGACAGATGCTAATTAAATATGTAGTCCGATGACCAAGCCAACTTGTACGGACCGACCAACTCTCAGACCGACACCGACACTGCCGTCAAGTGGTACGTTGCCAATGGCGCCACCACCAGCAAAATCGCTATGGGTAAATAATCTCACTAGGCACCCCTGACAATCACGCTCATATATCATCCAGGTATGCCACTCTACGGACGTGCATTTGAGCAAACCAACGGAATCCGCCAGCCATTCAACGGCATTGGCCCTGGCACTTGGGAGGCGGGCGTCTACGACTACAAGGCTCTTCCTATCGCTGGCGCCCAGGTCATTGAGAACTCGGCTCTTGGTTCGAGCTACAGCTACGATTCGTCGAAAAAAGAGCTTGTGTCGTACGATACCCCTAACATCATCCGTCAAAAGGCCGCATACATCAAGAGCAAAGGTCTTGCCGGAGGTTAGTACGAGTTACTCTACCATGTTCGACCATAAATTTGACTCCCGGGATAGGTATGTTCTGGGAACTCTCTTCCGACAAGCAAGGCGCAGACAACCTCGTTGCAATCTCTGCGGCCGGCATTGGTGCCCTCGATACCACCCCCAATCATTTATACTACCCCTATTCCCAGTTTGACAACATCAAAAACAACATGGGCGCCGGCGGAGGAGGACCCAACACTACCGTTCAGCCTACTTCGACTGTTAAGCCCACCTCGACCGTCAAGCCCACTTCCACGACTACCAGCGCGCCTGCCACTAGCACCACCGCGACTGGAGGAGGAGGAGGATGTGCCGGTATTGCGGCGTGGAGCTCCGGTATCGCGTACACTGGTGGTCAGACCGTCACTTATGGAGGTAATTCGCCCCATTTAACGTCATAATTGTTATTGATTGCCGGTTAGGACACAAGTGGACTGCCAAGTGGTGGACCCAGGCTGATGTTCCGGGCGGCGCTGCTGGGTGAGTACTCTGCTATGTTTAATTGCCTACCGGAAATTGACGGCCCCGTGTCTGTAGCTCTTGGACCGATAATGGCCCATGCTAAACACGGAGGATACATTCAAACATTTCGGTTGAAACGGCTTTCGAACACATTCGGTTTTTAGGGGTTTTGAGACTAGTAAAATACACAAATGTGGTCATGCTACTAAGTCATTCAAATACACTTCATTTTCTTTTCTTTTTATTGGGTAAACATAACTCGTGGGGAGAAGGGTTAGTACCGCGGGACCTGTATAACCATCGACGTCAAACGGATATTGTTGGTTGATCTCAAGCGCTAGTCGACCTTTGCTAATTTGCACCACGACTTTGTTCAGCCCACCCATCTTCGATTTCGCAAGTTTATACATTTATATTTAACTATGTGGCCAGGTTTGTGGGTGGTTTCACGACTCCAAGTTGCTTGGGACTTAAAGCCTTCACCTAGGCCCTGACCGCTTGCAAAATACCTAACAACAAGAGCTTATTCAGTCTTTTGAACACGACCACCAGTTCAGATTTGACTGATTAGTAGGCTCTGATCCACGTAACGAGCGTGCTATTCCCATTGGAGGACTCGGGGCATAAATCCACCTTTTCTCAACAGTCGCTGGACGTATTGACAAGTTAATCACATTTGCATGATCCTCTAGCCAGCGCCCACCCGATTATACCCGATAGGAAATATTTGCGTCGCGCCTTGCATCACGGTCATGTCAAGCGCCACGCGCTAAACCCGTAAACAAACCCCGCCGCTCGCCTGATTTGCCCCTTTTAGGCCACCAGATCCTCTAATGGTTCCGTTATACCCATATAATTTGCTATATGCCACTAAGGGCCTTCAACCATGCACCTAGAATAAATTCAGCACTTGATCCCATAGCCATTCGCTTGGACGCAGATCAATATATCTGCACGTACAGTATGTGCGCGATTTTTAGCTCAAATGTGGTGGTGCGTCCAATACCAGGTGCGCAACGCCTTTGTAGTCGCTGAAGGATGCTTTGATGACATTAACGCTATCGAGGACACGAGGGCAGGGTCAGAGCCGGCGGGATCAACACTTCGGGCGTTGGTGGCTCCTACTTATCCAGCGCATATATCTGATTTAATTAAGGATTCTATCTGTATCATGGAATCTGAAAGCCCTTCCTGTCTTGGAGAGTGGATCGGGGTTTGGCTTTCCGCTAGGATCCCAAGGTTAGCGGCCATGGATAGACAGGGTGTACCCCGGAGACCACGAGCCTTGGGATTTCTCGAGGCACAGGGCCACGTCGGGACTGTCTTCCGCGAAGTCCGCCCAGGCTCGCCCGGGCGATCTCTACACGAGGTCTAGCCCTCGAAGATTATGAGCGCTTCTGAGGGCCCCTAATGAGTAGATGCGTGGTGATGGTGCTGTCAACTTAACGGCGTTCCGTTGCCGGAGGTGGGTACTGTATCTCCGCGAGGATCCGCAACGTCCGCAAGGTACAAAATCACTGACAAGCGCTCACGAAGCATTATTTGAGCGCTATTGTTGATAGCGACGACACTGCACGGAAAGCTATGGGCGCTGTGTCGTGCTACCTTAATTAGCATCCACCTTACGCCCAGCCTTATTCGGCCACTATCCACCACACTCGTGGCTATTCTTTCTCTATGGGCGCTCTTTACAGCGCATTGGTTATTGTTCTGCTGAAAGACCGCCGCGCAACTCCCTTTGCAATTTTTTAGTATATATACAACAGGATCTCGACCTGAGGAGACAGGTTGAAACACCTTACATCTCCCTCTCTCAACCAGCGTATTGTACGTCGCCTCTCCCTCGCCATGCAACGTCTACTGACAAGAACTTACTACTTCTGCTCCCAGTTTGACAATCCAAGAATAACATGAACGCCAACAACGCACCTACCATCGCCGCCAGGCCCGCCCCAGCTGCAACTACTTGCCCGCCCACCCCACCTGTTGTAAACACCCCCATAACTAAGGGGGAGTGGCGCAATGACGTTGCATACCAGGGTGGTGACGTTGTCACCTATAAAGGTAGCTCGCTTCTGCTCCACTCTAAGATTGTTATTGATCGCCTTGCAGGGCGCAAGTGGACTGCTGTCCACTGGAACCAGGCCTCACCCCCGGGTGGCGCTGCCCAGTGAGTACCGCGTTGTGTTTGACCGCCCCATCGGAAACTTATAAGACTATGTTTGAAGGGTCTGGACTGACAACGGCCCTTGCTAAATGAACATCGTGGAGAAACATTCATCCATCCTGGCTTGAATGAAACTGCAGTTTTTGGGTGTTTGAGCGCCAGTTAAATGCACAAGTGTGATCGTACTACCGTCCTGAAATACATGAAATCTTGATTTCTTTTCATTAGGCTCATGTCCGTGCATGCATCTTCAAAAGGCCTAGTAAGGAGGACTTATGATCACGGCACTTGTACCATCACCAGGATTGTACGCCGGGTATCATTGGTCGATTCCACGCGGATAGACTTCTCCGAATTAATTAAGAATTTGCCACGAGTATTTTCAGCGTGCCCACCTCCGGCTTCACAAATCCACAAACTTATACGTGATCCTAGTCGGCAGAAGCTAATCAAATTAGGGTGATCGATTGATCGAGATCGCCTTGCAGAAGCAAGGTCACTTCCCCCTTAAAACAAGGAGCTCGATCGTGCAACCGCGGTTTCGGCGCTCCTAGCACCGTGTTCCAATGTTCAACGCCGCAAGCGTGCCACTCACTGATTTCAAACCTGTCAATCTACACTAGAAGTGGCCCGCTCCGGCCCACTGACCTTGCTTCTGGTACATGGTATATCAGTGACTGAGCTCGGCAACAAGTTGTTCACGACGCAGCCGATAGCTCTGATTGATTCAGTATGTCTCAAGTCTCAGTTCTACCTGGCTTGTAATTTCTCTGTAATTCAAATCTGTCTGTTTTCCGTAGTTTGTATCCTGCAGCTGATGACTGATGCTCGTAGCAAAAATAACAATAACTGAATTATATGTTTGGGTGAACTTACATGCTGTTCTATAGCGCAAATATTACAAGAACCTCCCTGAGAAGCAAGGTGGTCTCTGGCGTTGGTGGCACCTACTGACCCAGCGCATATATCCGATTTAATCAGGGATTCTATCTATGCTATGGAATCCCAAAACCCTTCCGGTCTTGGAGAGCGGATTGGGTTTGGTTTTCCGCTAGGATCCCACGGTTCGCAGTTACGGATAGACAAGGTGTACTCCAGAGGCTACGAGCCTTGGCATTTCTCGATCGAGGCGCAGGTGCGCCGGGATTATCCTCTGCCAAGTCCGCCAAGGCGATCTCTACACAAGGTCTAGCCCTCAAAGATTATGAGCGTTTCTGAGAGCCCCTAATGAGTAGACGCGTGGTGATGGTGCTGTCAAACGGCGTTCCGTTGCCGGAGGTGGGTACCGTATCTCCGCGAGGTATCGCAAAGTGCGCCAAGCACAAAATCTCTGGGCAGCGCTTACGAAGCATCAATTGAAGATAACATTGGTCTACGGCCTGCTCGATCAATCGAGATCATGATCATTTGATGACGTCACCGTGAATAGGATGGCGTGAGGACGGCCTTGCCGGAGACGACCTGTGCATCACCACTCCACCGATGGGGATTGCCTCGTGCATGCTTAATGATCTCATACATACTGTATATATAACCCCTCGCGCTAACTGGTCCAAACTCCTCCTACTCCCGCCCCGGCTCGTAACTTCATTGACCAATAACAATACTGTATCTTCACCATGGCGGCGCCTCAACCTGCCCGCCACACTACTTCAAGCTCTGTCAGTAATCTTCTCTCTTCATACTCCGAAGACAAGGATAAAGTAAGGTTCCGTTTCTTAGCGTCTCGCTCTCAGGCTGATAAACGTGTAATTCCACCCAGAATAATCCAATCGGGGCAGAGGTCAGTCCGGGTCCTGCACGCTACCGCTTCCTAACACTCCACCACCCGCTCAGACACCTCGCACTATATCGAAAGGTGCTGAAGACCATTTTAAAGATCCATATGGCCCAAGACTTGGGAAGACCGCCCGATTTTGGAGAGTATACGTTCAAGAGGCGAATATATCCGATGATGAGTTGTCCAAAGGATGGAACCAGTATGCGCTTTACACGTCACTACCGCAACCAGGATGCTGAAATAAACCTTCTGGCTATAGAATGTTGGATGTGATGCTTCGTGAGTATATTCAGCGTTGACTTGCGTATTTTTAATAACCATAGGAACGCAGTTTTTGTGTGTACCATGTTGCTCAACTCGCCCATCTCGCCTAATTTTCTGCAAATTTTGCGCAGGCTGCCTTGTTCTGCTCCATTTGCACTGCGTAAGGAATCCTTTGAGCCCTTCAAGCGCAGGGCCAGCCAATTAACCGTTACGATATACAGGTTCATACTAGACAGCCTAAAGTACCTCAGGCCAGATCAGGCCGACCATACGACACACACGCTATTGGTCATATCCCAAACCCTCATCGCCATGTCAAACCAGTCCACTCCGACTCCAGTCGCCGCCGACGCGTACCCTCCAAAGTTCACCCCTCCCAGATATGCGGTTCTCATCAACACGCTTTGGTTTTTGTCCCTCATGCTCGGGATCACTGTCACGCTTATTGCTATACTCGCCAAAGAGTGGTGTCATGTGTATATGGCAGGTCGAACTGGGCCTATGCACGAGCAGGCGCGCAGGCGTCAGCAGCGATTCGATGGGTTGAGAACGTGGCGGATGGTAGGGTTAATTGCATTTTTGCCAACTCTTATGCATATCGCACTATGTAAGTTATAACCTTTCATAGCTCGTCGCGTTCGTTCTGTGCTCACTGTACTGCTTAGTCCTCTTTACCGTCGGACTATCCATATACCTCTGGCACATCTACCCTACCGTCGCTATACCAGTCATCATTCTTACGTCCCTCACCACCTTATTCTACTTGGCAGTAATAATTCTCCCGTTTGTCTTCGAGTTCTGCCCCTACTCGACAGCACTCTCCAGGGTACTCATCAACCTATGGCTCAAACAAAAAGACCAAGACTCGGCCGACATGTCAAGCGACGTTCCTATGGACCTCGTCACCAGCAGCGCACTCAGCTGGGTGATATCCAACTGCGAAAACTCCAACTCGGTCGACACCGCACTTCAAGCTATAGCCGGAGCCGACCACTCTTTGCCCTGCGAGCCGCTCTGGAACTGCAATGCAGCTGGTCTAGTCAAGCAACGTCTGCACGCTTGTTTCACCTCTCAGCAGCTACCGGTTACGAATTCAGGGTTTGAGAGCCTGATGAAGCTGGGTCCTGAGTCTGTGACGTTTAGGTTATGCGTACTATATGCGCGCGTTTTGAACGTTTTGGCGTGGGACGGTACGAGAGGTGGGTGGAGTGAGTCGATAAACGTGTTCCGCGATGTTTGGTCCGAGTTTGAGCTCTTGTACGACAAGTAAGTTTGGTTGTTTGATGTTATCCGTCGCGCAACTTCTGCTTACGCTTTCTTTGTATCTGCAGCCTATCAAAACATTCCGGCTCGGAAATATCACCATCGACTACTGTTGGCTACGCCGGCATCAGCGTATGGAAACAGCACCAGCCATATATAATTTCGAATTTCAGCAAAAGAACCAGCTCGCCACTCGAGGTATCTTCTTACGTCTTGTTGATACTGGAACGGCATGAGAACTTGCCGAGCTACGAAGCCCAGCTTTTCGAACTGCTCTATGTGCTGCAGGGAGGGCTCATGGATCACAAAGCTTCGGATCGACAAAACGACCCGGCCTATAAGCGGGATCTCGTTCGCAATCTTGTGTTGATCCTAAAGCGACTGTCATGCGATAGACTTTTATCGGACTTTAACTTTGTATCCCAGGTTCTTGCGACAGCCGGGTTGATCTTGAATGGTCACCACTCCGCGTCGGATCCACTCACCGACAAGATTGGTCGATACGCAGAGTTCGACAGAGTTGACGCAGAGCTGCTCCTATATCTAGGCTTGGTCGGGCTTATCGAAGCTTCCGAATCCATCGATGCTACGCTCGACGAGGACGTCTGTTCCACTATCGAGCTAGAGGTTGTCTTTGAACGGCTTATTCAGGTCAAAACGTTCCTAGTATCCAACACTCAAGGATCG
>WSLM01000359.1:0-19059 GCA_019677335.1 Ceratobasidium sp. UAMH 11750 | reverse complement strand
GATCCACAGTCGTCACCAGGTGGAGAGGGGCAGAGAGGACAACCCAAGTGCTATAGAGGTCTGGTAGCTAGAGACAATGGACAGGGACCGGACAGACCCGGGGACATACACACACTGGCACAGCCACCCCACTCCAACGGACGTACCTGCTTTATGCCCGCCCTCTGCGCTAATCGTTCGGGTTTCCGTCAGCGTTGCAGAGCTAATGGAGAGTCAGGCCAGCCTTGGCGGACAGTACAGAGAAACATAGTTAGCACAGATTGGCTTGCCAGGGTGTTAGACACATGCTGACGTCAGCTATGCCGGATCACAGCAGAAAGCTTGCTTTGCCTGTGCAGAGCGCACAAGGCATCTCTCTGGCGGTCACAGAGATAAAACGACATATGTAAGATGTTCCAAGCCCTGGCAAATTCGATACCAAGTTAAAGCGAACTAACACGACTCGATCCTAGCGATGGACCTACATTGTTTAGGGTAGGCTGAGTAGCCTTGGATAACCAGGTCGCTCATAACCTGGAGAGGCGACTCACAGGACGCCCGTCCTCTCGGTCGCACACACCACGCAACACATTGGTGAGTGGAGCCAGCCTCGCAATGAGGGCTTGACTCACTCTCAGGTCCATACACCCCATTGGCGTCGCAGTGCACCCCACCACCCACGTAGCCATGCTTACGCCGAGCGGGGTTCCCGGCACTCGAGCGGTCGACGCAGCTAATTCATTGGTGCGCTCGTTTGAGCACGGAGACCCAGCTTTGGCCGAACCCTGCCTGGCTTCACAGCGCCGACTACCAAGCTATCTACGTAGCAACTGTCCTTGGTGGCCCACCTACAGTTCCCCTTGGACTTCCTCACTAGGTAAGCCTCACACGCTCATGATTATCCCGTCAGACCGCGCTGACGCACTTTCCTTCCTCGCTACCCTCCTGCCGCTCCCTTTTGCGTGCGGTGTGCTCACACGGCGGGCGCCAACTTGCAGCAGGGCTCACACCGCTCGTTTCCTTTTCTTTTTGCTTTTCCGTGTGACAGTCATTTTCTCTGCACTCCGTGCTTGACCTATGTCCTAATTTCATAACAGCCTTTACAATGTAATAATGTGGCTCGTTAGATTGTGCATCGACTATATGCGTGGATTTCTCATTTCACCTTGGTTCTTTCATGTCCATTTCACGTTTTGTTGACTCGTTTCTTATTGTTGCGTCTCTGGCATTTGGGTTTTGCCCCATTTTGGCTCTTGCACTTGTTGTCCCACTGACGAGTTGGGTCATACTATTTTCAGGATGTAGATTGGCACAGTCTAGCGTACCCAGCCCACTGGCGCTCTCGATGAATGCATATCCTTGGCATGGCCTCCTCGGGGCGGGCCGTATCGCTGAAGCTCGTTTGGCGTAAAGAGCAACTTCTTCGTGCATGTATCATACCGCGTGCACGAGTATATTCAGACTCACCCGGCGTAGCCTGTTCACTCTAACCGTAGTTGCCTTGTTGGTATTTTTGAATCGTTCTGCATCTGCCACACGTATACACGCACTAAACCCGTCTTCGTGGCGCTTGAGTAGCCAGTGCAGACTGTTAGGGCGTAAAGCCATCGATGGCTTATTCGGTCTGTTTGGTGTATGCGCTTGCAACTCCAAAGGACCGGTTTGATTCGTTCTCATTGTGCTAGTGTTAAGAGGCTTGCCCCTAGGCCGCTTCTGTGAGGCCTCATGGGTTGTCCCAAATCTGACACGCGCATTGGGATATCCGATTCAGACGTCCACAGAGTTTATCTTTATCTCAATTCCAAATTAGGTGGTATCTGGGCAAGTCTACAATAGGCAGAAGATTGCTCCGTAACGACCTTTGATCGAGCGCTTTGAGCCCCTCAGAAGCATCCAGCCAGAGACCGCCATTGGGAGTATAGTTCCGCCGTCCACTTGTCGCATGTATGCTATGTTTAAGTGAATGATTTGGCGCGGCACTTTGATGTGACAGTCGTTCACGCAGTACATCCAGACTCCTGTGATTAACGTAAAGACAATTGTGTGGCCTCCTGGCTGGAACCATTCAGTCTGAGGCAAACCAGTGACTTGCGCCGCTCCATAGTATCCGATTTGATACATAGCGGCAAGGGTCATGTGACGGGTGTGACCGAACCTCCCCCCCCAACATCGACCTGCCACTCAACTCATGTTCTCGTATAAATTCCCTTACTTCTCGTCGCCAAATCGGACAAAGCGTAAAGCTCCCTCTGAGTCTTCAAGTATCACAAGTCGTCATAGTACTCTCACTCCCACTCAGCGCGCTGCTCAAGTTCTTCGTCTTTTGAACACAATTACAATGGCTGAAGATAGGTAAGTCTCACTCGTACTGTGCCTACTTAGCGTCAAGATTAATGGCACCTGCTGCTAGGCCGATTCACAACTCTCGCATGGCCACGTTCTCAGCCGTAGCTGCTTGCGCTGGCTCTCAACCCGTATGTCCTGCCATTGATTGTGTTGCTGGTTGTTCACATCCTTCTACGTTTACATAGATTCTTTCCTCAAATCCTCATGAAGATGACGAACGGGCTGGCCCCGTGGAAGATCAAGCGTCTTTTGATGAATCCTCTCCCAATACCTCGCCTAGTGACCAACGTGCTGCTAAACGCCGTAAACATTTTTTGTCCCATTTTTGTAGTTTATGTTTAACTTATTGGGGACGGTAGAGCTAATGCATTGGCAATACGAAGACATCGACTTGGGAGACCTCAACAACATGATTGTTGTAAGTCTAGCGCAAGTTTTGTTGCCCGTCACTAACCGGTCTCCCAGGACCCAAACCAGGTGCCAATCCCACCCAAGTACGGCGCCTTCTACGACTCTCTTCAAACCCCAGCGCTACGTGGTCCTGGTACGTCTACCAATCAACAGGTGATGCCATCGATTGGTTCTACCACCGACGTTTCGGGAGTCTGGCCATCAGGCCAGGACATGTACACATCTCACGTCGACCCTGCTCCTGGACAGGCGTGGACCGCGGATCCGTCGCAGGCCCCTTCGTTCCCTCAAGTTCCTTACAACATGGCCGAACCAGGCGTTCAGGCTCCACCGGCCAATCAAAACATGGCGCCTCCAGCTCGCTACAACCCACAAACCCCGGCTCCGGGATCAAGATCATATTCTTTGAATGCGCTCGACTCGCTCCCTGCACCCGAGTCGGTGCAGTATGAAACTCCGGTCAACCACTCACGGATCCACAAGTCGCGCAGCATCCCTAGCGCACTAACGGATACCGATGGCCATTCAAACCGGCACTCGACGTTTACTCCCGAACTTTCTTATACGCACACTCATTCGCATTCATACTCGGCTTCGGCAGCTATCTTGGAACCCGTGGCGCCCGAGCCGGCTACCAAGGCTTCAGCCCCTCCTGCTCCATGACCATCATTGCAGTTGGCGTCTAAGCCAGCT
The DNA here is from genome assembly GCA_019677335.1 of Ceratobasidium sp. UAMH 11750. NCBI lineage: Eukaryota > Fungi > Basidiomycota > Agaricomycetes > Cantharellales > Ceratobasidiaceae > Ceratobasidium > Ceratobasidium sp. UAMH 11750. The sequence goes on along the minus strand of WSLM01000359.1, from coordinate 15,630 downwards.
ACGCCATCTGTAACTTCGGCCCGAGGGGCCGAGAAGGCGAGTCAATTCAACCATACGTGGAAGTACGTTGAGAAGGATAGGATCCTACGGTTCTGGGTGGTGCTTGGTCAATCGGCCGAGCGACTAAAGGCCGCTTTGGAGGCTCCTCGGAGTCCTAGGTCCGAGAATGTCCACAAAGTCTCTTCAGAATGGCATGAAGTACGTGCATTCGCTCTGCCTTGTGCCTGCGTATTAACGGGTGGGAGGTCGGCGTCGGGCTCCGTTAAGCAGCCAAGCCAGCTGAACAAGGTTAGCACAATGAACGAGGAGGACGAGGAAGAACTGGTTGACGACTATTCCCGTCCTGTCACGCTGGGCGAGATGTTGTGTCGCCATAGTATTCTCACCGACAAGAACAACAAACTTGGCGAGGTGCTGGAGAAGTTTCTCGAAAGGACCAGCCAATCTGAGTCCGCCGTGGTTTGTCGGGATATGATGGAGTATGGACTAAACGGGTTTGATCGCATTGCGCAGCATTTCCAGATTGAGCGTGATGCAGCGCGCGCATCGGCGCACCGGATGATGGAACACCCAAATGCTACCCAGGACGCTATCCTTGTTGCACAGCAATTCCTTACGAGCACCTTTGTTTACGACGGATCTACCCTCAACTTCCCGCTGCTCATGCAGAATTTGCGAGAGATGCTTACGCAATGGGCCGACACCATGGGCAAGCTGTCGTAGCTCACCGTCGCGCGATGGCCAGTAAGCCTTTTCTTTTTGCTTGTCGACCTGACCTGACGTGTCATTTACAGTTCTATCTGTATGTCTAGAACCATATCTTGCTACGTTTGACTGTTTGTGACTCGTGGACTGTGTCTGTGGTATACTATCAATGCTTGATGCACATCTCTATTTTGATCGGTGTGAAATGCTTAGCGCGACTAGATTTACTCGAAGTCAAGAAACCGTAGCCTCTTTCGGTCATACCTCAACGTTATCCGCTTGGGGTTACGTTCGTCGGCGGGCGCCATGGCGCTCTTGAAGGGGATAGGGAGGGACTGAGAGGAGGGCTTCACGTTTCTGCCTTTGCTTGGCCTGTCGTTGGTTGACGCTGGCAGACTGTGAGTCTGTACGTCTATCACGTGTATCTCGCATCATCTTATTCTTGTTTATAATCGTGGCGTGTGAGGTGCGGCCGGTAGTCCAGGTGGGCAACTGGCGGAAGAGGCGAGAACGTCCAGCAACAACGCGTCGAGAGCCTGTAATAGAGTTATGCCTAAGCGATATATTCCTGGAAACTATCTTACAATATTATATGCTTTAAATTTTATCCTCGGGAATGAACTCACTACTAGTGGCATAATCCATTAGTTTACAGCCTATCTTATTCTAAAATGATCCGCTACTTCTCGCAAGTTTCGCCCCAAAAAGGAAATATTATTTCGTGGGCTTAATTTGGGGATAAGGTTGCTATTCTGGCAGTTTTAGGCACCTACAACTCCCTGTGCCGGGCTTCGGCCTTGCTGACTGATTGGCACAGCCACGCATGACAAAACCAGTCAGGTGGCTCTGAATTGCGTGGCTATCTGGGGGATTCACTCAACAAATGCATGGTATATGAGTATATGCGTGTTGAGGGGGTGTGCTAGCACCTCCAAGTCTTATTTTATTTATTCTCTATGTCTAAACTTCCATACCCAAAGCAACAACAAGCTCCCAGGCCACCCCGACCAATATCAGCAGCAATTACAAACCACCGTCGCATACAGCAATGCAACCTGGCATACAGCAACAAACTACGGGTATTGGGCTACTTTTATGCTCATAACTCGTGGCCAACCCGACACAGCGCTTAACCACCCATGGCTTGTGGACCTCGCGCGACTGCACGAGGCGATTCCGCCCCCTTCGGAGCAGCGCACCGACACTCCCACCGAGGCCACGGGCTCGGTCGCCCCAACGAGCTCGTCTACGAGCTTTGTCTCGTCCGATTCGTCGACTCGAGAACTGCGCAAACTCGGGCGGTTCAACGATAGTATGATGCTGGATGTCGATAGTCCTGCCGGAGCAATGTCCATTTTGGGCTCGGCGTTGATGGTCTCGGGCACGGTCTCGGTCGTGTCGAGTGTGACGGGGACGACGCACACGAGCGACGCGAGCGATCTCCATCTGGTGAACAAGTTTAGTGCAACAGGCCCATGACCACGCCCGCCGTACAAGCGACACACTTGGCTCGGCTGGGGAACCCGTCCTGCAATCACCCAACACCGGCACAATCGTTGCTGGCCCGGCAGTCTCGATGAGGCACAAACGCAGTCCAACAGTGCCGTCGCCTCGTACGACTACCAGCTCGCTATCGACCAAAGAAAAAGAGAACCAGCGGACAGGACAGGCGTGGGAGGCGGGTCAAGATCATCGAATCTAAGAGTGGGCGGACATGGCGGGTGTTGGGGGGAGTTATGGTGCTGATATGGGCGGGTGCGCTGGAGTGGGACGTGAGGGACTCAAGGCAATGGAGATGGACCAGGAGCAGTTGGAGGCGGAGAATTGAGCGAGGTTGGCGAATATGAGGGAGTGGGAGAGAGAAGAGAGGGGAGAGGCTGGGGAAAGAGAGGCACGGTCTGGGAGCTGTGCTGTCCCGGCCCCCGTAACAATCGCACCAAGCGCGAGCGTGAGCAAACGGGACCTGTTCATTGTAAGCTTCCGTTTCTTTCGAGTTTGTTATCAGTTGTTGACACTTGGAGCAGTGCAACAAACAAGAGTAAAAAGTCATCGATTCCATTGGCCGCGACGGATCGTCCAAAGTTTACAAGGTCATCTCACCCGCGAAGGAGGTCCACGCGCTCAAGTATGCTCGACTGGACCGTAAAGTCGACGAGGAGACGATGAGAAGATACGTCGATGAGATGCTATCCCTCAAGCGACTCGACGGGAACGAGCGGATCATCAAGTTGGTTGATTCGCAGGCGCATGGCAAGGGGGATCAGTATCTTATGATGGTGAGCCGGTGAGGTTTTGGAGACGGACAAGTGCTAACCGGAGTTTTGGACCGGTTATGGAGTTGGGAGAGGTTGATCTCGCGAAGCTTTTACAGGAGAGGCACGGTCAACTGTTGCAGCCTCACTGGGTTACGATATATTGGCAATAGGTATGTGCTTCCAATGATCCTGCGTTCATCGTTGACACGGAATTTAATTTGCAAATGCTCGAAACCGCCCAAACGATCCATGAAGAAAAAATCATCCATTCCGAACTCAAACCCGCCAACTTTGTTCTCGTCAAGGGATCGCTCAAGTTTATTGACTTTAGAGTCGCCAAGGCAATCGCAAACGACACGACGAATATTCAACATGAGCATCAGGTTGGGACACTGAATGATATGAGCCCGGAGAGTATAGAGGAGACGCAGACTGCGAATGGGCGGAGGCTAAAGGTTAGTCAACCAAGCATGATGTCACTGGGATAGTGCTTATTCCAAAGATACAGTAGCTCGGTCGAGCGAGCGACGTCTGGTCCCTAGGCTGTATCCTCTACCAAATGATCTACGACCGGCCCCGATTCCACGCGATTCCTGGTCTAGTCGGAAACCTACGGCAAGCTACGTTGTGGCGAACCATTGGCCAAACCCAGTGGAACTGAACAAGATGTGATTGACGCAATGGCGCATGTGGAGCAGGCGACTCGTATTGAGCCGTACTTAGCAATTTTGGTGGAGAATAGCAATAGTGGCAGGGTCAAGGAGGCAAAGACCTAGTGAGATGCATTTGTCATATTTTATGTGCTTTTGGTCGGATACAAGGTGGCGTTCGATTTCATGATATAATTTCATAACTTTCATCCCTCTGAGACTTTCGACTTGAGATCACAGTGGACATAAGCGCCGGTCCCTGCCCGCAGTAGAAAAGACTATAGGTTTAGTTTTCGAGGGCGCTCAGCAAATGGTCTTGGGTGAGGTCTGATTACAGTGGAAAAAGCGGATTACTGCAGGTGCGTCGACATGCTAGTAAGAGAGGGGGCGCAAAAGAGCACAAGCCAAACACTAGGGACAATGTAGCGTGTTTTCTAGTAGAGATTGATGAGAAACAACAAGCGTGTGGATTCAGCGATGATGTCCCGTAGTCACGTGACGTACCGCCGGATGCAAATTTTGGGAAACTCTAATTTCGGCTACAACGTCGACTGACAAGAAAGCTAAACGGTCGCACGAGCCAGGTTCCTATAGCACAGAGGCAGCTACGCCAGCCGGGAAGAAGACCAAGTTTGGGTTGGACGGCAAGGCAAAGGATGTGAGCAGACCTACGACTGCAGTAGTCGCAGAGGAGGTGGACTTTCCGAGGGGAGGTGGTGTCACGCTGGAGCAGTTGAACGCCGGTGTGGAGAGGATGGAGGTCAATGGGGACGGGAGTGTCTTTACGGTATGTCTTGTGAGTAACTATATTTGAGGCACGGCTAACGGGATATGTCTAACAGGACGGGCCTAAGAAGTTGAAAGCGAAGAAACAATCGGTCGGTGGCACAAAAGATAGGAACCACATGCGTAAGGACGATGCTGCGGCTGCAAAGAAGAAGAGCGAGACCACCTGCGCTGAGCATCTGAACTATAAAGTGCGTACTCGCACTCCCCGTGACTACTCTATCTAATTCTCTTCACTTAGCGACTCGAACCCGGCCAAAAGCTCCTGGGCCAAATAACTTCCATCCTCCCGCTCGCTCTTATCGTTTCCCTCCCAAACCAGCTCATGGGCCATGTCCCAATTATCAACATCTCTCCCCAGCTCACATCTCGACTTGACTCTGTGCCCTCTCGCTCTTGCCGCTCTCCGTCTCCATCCTCGTCCTCGGAGGAAGACGACAACATCCCATTGCTCACTCAACTCTTCTCCCCGGGCCAATACGTCTCTTGTGTTGTCAAACAAGTTTGCCCACCAAGTGGGTCTATCGACTTTGGTGCACGACCACAGAACGAGAGCGAAAAAGCGTCGAGTTGAGCGTACGACCTGGGGACATAAATGTCGGAGTGGGTATTGCGGATATACGGGTCGGGTTCGTGAGTCAATCCTTCTATCCTACGCATCTTGCTGTCTAAGTACCAAGCTCAACTATACGAATAGAATATATCGGGTGCGATAAAGTCGGTTGAAGATCACGGGTACACCGTCGACTTTGGTCTCGCAGACATCTCGGGGTTCATTCCTTCTAAAAACGCCACAAACAAGCAGTTCACCGCCGGCCAGGTCGTCTCAACTACCGCCTCAAATTTTCGGAAACAAAGCGGTTGGCGACATTGTCTGTAAAATTTGAGGACGTTTGTGATGCAGCTGTAAGTTTGGTCCTCTCGTTTAATCCAAAGTGTGGCTCAAGGGGTTTGGTGTTTAGTTGACCGAAGCGACATCCGCGCATGGCCTCCCCCCCGGTGTGCTTGTTTTGGTGCTTGTGACGGCAATAGTCCCGAGCGGCTTGAACGTCCAAATTCTTGGATTTTTTAATGGCACGATTGAGTTGTTTCATCTGCCTCGCGGGATCGAAAAGTTTAAACTGGGAGATAAGGTCCGTTTCTTCCTCTGCTCTCTCATTACGCACATGAGTGATACGCATCTGATATTCTGATGTAGGCCAAAGCCCGAGTGTTATGGGATCTTCCCGGTTCAAGTCCACCAAAATTTGCGCTTTCTCTTCTACCACACGTTCTCGGCCTTGTTCCCACATCCACTTTGCCCCCACCACCTCTGTCCTCCGAAGGAGAGCCGAAGAAGAAGAAAAGAAGGAAGGAGGCCGAGGACGGTGTGAAACCTGCCGAGGCATACCCTGTCGGAATGATTCTCGAATCGGTCCGCATCACATGAGTCGAGAGCGAGTGGGGATTGGTGTGTCAAGTTGGGGAGGGTGTTTGGAGGGTTTGTTCACGAATGTGCTCCTTGACCATTTTCATTGCATATCCTAGACATATCTGTTTAGATCGCCCAAATTGCCGACTCGCTCGTTCCCCAACTATCCAGTATGTCCGGCACATGGCGAGTCGGAAGCACACATCGCGCACGGGTGACTGGTCACTATGCCCTCGACAGATTTGTTCAGCTCAGTTTACAGCCAAGCGTGTTGGAGCTGGTGTATATGCGGGCGGGGGATGTAAATGTTGGGGAAACTCTCAAGGTGCGTTTATTGCACTTTTTCTATTGGTGGGGAGGCTAATGGACATTTAGGGGACGATTACGAAACTCAAAGAAAACGGGCTGCTTGTTGCACTCTCGGACAAAGTTACTGGTTTCGTAGGGCCGTGTCATTATGCAGATATCAGGCTTAAGCACCCTGAACGCAAGTTCAAGCAGGGTGCAACCGTGAAATGCAGGGTCCGTTTCTTCTTACTTCTCCTAACTTTGCGTCTAACATGCTTAGGGCAAACCAGGTCCTGAGCGTCGACAGCAACCGAAGCCGAGTCTGCCTGACATTCAAAAAATCGTTGCTCGAGTCGACACTCCCGATTCTGACATCGCCTGAGGATGCAAAATTTGGGATGGTCATGCCGGGAGTTGTACAGCGCGTCGAGGAGCGATTTGTGATTTTGGAATATTATGGAGGCGTGAGGGCATTAGTCCTGCTGGGTGAATTGACGTACGTGGTCTTTTATTCATGTTGAAACTTGTTAATTATCTTGGATGTAGGGATACACAAGTTTCGAGTACCGTCGGACTTTTTACCGGCGGTCAAGTCGTCAAATCCCGGATCACTGCTGTCGATCGAGACGCACACAAGCTCACGGCCTCGATCCGCCAAGCCGCCCCTTCGTTTCAAGCCCCCGTTGATGTCTCGTCTATCCAAGTCTGGAGCATGGTCTCTGGTACTCTTACCGCTGCGCACGACGAAAACGCCATACTGAGTCTGGACGAGCCCGAGGGAGCGATAGTGCTCATCAGACGTTCAAATCTCGCCAATTCGCGCGAGACTACGGTTCCTCAGTTGCGCGCTTTGCTCGACAAGGGAGAGACGGTGGAGGACGTGACAGTCATATCGGTGAACGTGGACAAGGCGTTTGTGATCGTTTCGGCTGCCAAGCTCAAGCCCAAGACCAAAACCAAGTCCGTTTCATCGGCTCTCCGGATCGACGCGCTTACAGAGGGACAAGTCGTCTCTGGAAGAATTGGTGCGACGATGGTGAATGGCATCGGCGTTCGACTTTCAAAGTACGTCGTCGGGCGGCTCCATCTGACCAACTTGTCCGATGATTTTACGTCCCCGCATGCCGTGCCGCCTGTCGAGGGCAAAATCCTAGACGTCGCGATCGTTCGAGTCGACAAGCATCTCAAGCGGGTTGACGTATCCCTGCGCAAGTCAAGACTCGAGCCCGAGGCCGGACATCAAGTTGTGGATTGCGAGGTGGGCGGCGTGGAAGAGTTGAAAGCGGGCGAGACGGTGCGAGGGTTTGTGAAAAGCGTGATGCAGCACGGGGTGTTTGTATCCCTTGGGAGGGATGTGACGGCGAGAATCCAGATCAAGGAGCAATTTGACGAGGTGAGTTGGGGTGTATTCTGGTCTTACTGTAATTTTGACTATTCCCTCCCAGTATGTGAAAGAATGGCAGTCTCGTTTCTCGCCCGGCCAACCTATTTCCGCTCGCGTTCTCAGCACCAACTTGAATACTAGCCAGGTCGAGTTGACTATGCGTTCAGGTGATATCAACAAACTCCTCGAGCTTCAGACTTTGAGGTCGGACAGAAAGTAGATGGAAGGGTCAAGAGCGTCGTGGATTTCAGCCTGTTTATCGAGATTGCGGGGACCAAGATCAGCGGGCTTTGTCACAAGTCCGAGGTGCACTTTTTTAATGCATGTCTTGACTGGAGCTTAAAACTGAGTTATTATTCAGATTTCAGACAATAAAAAAGCCAACGTGAGCGAGGCGCTCAAGTCGTTCCGGGAGGATGATCTTGTCAAGGTGATGATTCTGGAGGTCGACATCGCGAAGCGCAAGATCTCGTTTGGCATAAAGCTGTCATATTTTGTTGACGAGGATGCCCAGATGGACGGAGAGGAGGAATCAGAGTCTGATGGCGGCGAGGAAGATGCTGTGGGCGGGGAAGAGTTGACAGAGAGCGAGGAGGCGTCTGAGGATGGGGACTCTCGGGAGGACTCCGAGATGGATTCTGGAGATGAGATTGCTGATGTAAGCGCCTTTCCATTCAATTTTCGCTGCATTAACCTACCCCCTGTAGGCGGCTCTACCAGACGAACCCTAGCCGACACAAAACTAGCTGCCCCATCCAACAACGCCCCTGCGTTATCCCTGAGCAGTGGTTTTGGCTGGTCCGTCCAAAGTAGAGATCCGGAAGCACCAGACGCATCCGCGAGTAACTCTGGCTCCGGCTACGAAGGGTCAACCTCCAAACCCAAAAAAGCAAAGAAGAAAAAGGACATTCTCCAAGATTTGACGGCGGATTTGCATGCCAAAGTTCCCGAATCTATGGGAGATTTTGAGCGGCTGGTGCTCGGCTCGCCCAATTCGTCTTTCCTCTGGATCCAATACATGTCCTTCCAGCTCCAGTTATCCGAGGTCAATAAGGCGCGCGTTACAGACGATTAACTATCGAGAAGAACAGGAGAAGTTGAATGTGTGGATTGCGTTGCTCAATTTAGAAAACCAGTTTGGAACGGACGACATTCTGGAAGCGTTGTTCCAGGATGCAGCGAGGCACAACGACTCCAAGACTACGCATGTACGCTTGGCGGCGATTTTGGAGGAGTCGGCTGGCGCACGAAGCGACGGCGCTGTCAATGATCTCAAAAAGGACGCCAAGGACGCCAAGGACCCAAAAGACTCCAAGACCAACGGCACCAACGGCGCAGCCCCGCATGACAAGAACCTCGACGCTGAGGGATCACCCGAGATGGATACCGACGACCTGAGCGTCGATGAAGAGCTCCTCAAGCTCACGGCCAAGTCTCATCGACCCACACGCGAATACGATGGATACGAGCGTCCGTATGACAAGCACCAGTCTCGGGGACCGCCGCGCGAAGACTATGCTCGGGAGGATTACCAAGAGTATCAGGGACCGAATGCGCCTGGCGCGAATGGTGACCCGAGGTACCATCATCCTGGGTGGTACGAGGGCGCGTACTATGACAGCGACCAGTATCGTGATCTGCATTGACCGTATGCGCCGCCTGCGCCCCAAGCCGAGTTTGCCCAGCGGAATGGTGAGTTGCATGGGTTGTTCTCGAGCTTGGCTGACAAGAGTGCAGGTTCCGCAAGCAGTGCGAGTGCGCCGTGGTATGCGCATTTGAAACAAGGTTTGGCCGTCACGGCCAATACCCAGGGCCAACGAACGCGTCGCCAGTGCGGGCTTGCAGGTCGGTACAAGGATGGCAAGTGCGTTGAAAACTGGGGGCCTGGACCCGAGGGGCCTGGAACAGTCTGCGACAGGTAAGCTTGCCGCTGTTGATTCGACCAAGTCCTGACCGGTTCGCTGGCGTCGCCAGAAAATGAAGCGCGTCGAACGTCGTGGGACCACCGATGCGAATATGCTCGCCGGCGGACTAGGTCCTCTTCCCCTCCACCAACACTCGTTCCACTCCCAGTCCCAATCCCAGACTCAACCCACGCAGCCCCAGACTCAGCTAAGCCAGACCCAGCTCGGAACACAGTACTCGCCGCAACACTGGAACGGCAACGGGCGATATGAAAACGGGCGGTACGGCGACCCACGAGGCGAAAAGCGATATGACCTCTTGCCGAGCCACTATGGACTGATTCCGGGTGCTCCTGCCGCTCCTGCAGCTGGGAATGGTGTGGCCGATGCTCCTCCGACAGAGAAAGAGCTCGCGATTATGCGGCGCAAGGGCGGTGTGACTCTGAGTATTTTGAGGCGAAAAAAACGCGAGGAAAGTGCCGAAAAGGCCGAGGCTCCTGCTGCTGCCGCAGCTCCTGCCGAGTCAACGTGGAGAAATCATGCCCTATTATGCTCACTAGATGACCTGCTATGTTACGTCTTTATGCTCCCGTTTATTCGACCCCGACTTTCTTTTTCGTGGACTATTTTCTCCAGCTTGTCATGCCTTGTCTTGTCGTTGTGCCCCCTCCTCGATATGTCGTTGTCGCGACCCCGCTCTTGACCATTTTCCCACCTCGCCCGATCAATGTTTACACTAGTAGTCTTTCCAATTTCTTGGTCGTGTCTTGCAAACGTGTACCCGATGTATTTGCTGGATCGCTAGAACCAAGTGAGCCAGGAGTTAAGTCTCGACAGGCCGCGCAAAGGAGGAGCCTAGGGGGGAGGAACTACTAGGTACACAAAAACAGAGTCGGGGGGCACGAAAAAGTACATATATGCATGCGATTGAAAGAAAATGTATTGTTCGGGGTATTTTATTTTTAAAACCCCACTTAGCAAAACACATTTTTTTTTTTTTTTTTTTTTTTTTTTTTTTTTGGTATTCATATTTAACGAGCTACAAGAACGCGAGGTCTAACCGATCACCGGCGCAAAAACCGGAAAATGAACAAAGGGGGGGTGAGTCCAGGGGAGAACAAGAGTATCGAAGCTAAGCAAAGGGTACGGAGGAGCCGGGGCCAAGAGGCGAATGGTAGAAAATACATGACATTATCAGACCGCCCAAAATCGGCGTAAAAATTGCATAGGCTCACTCAACAGGAGATTTGTCACTGTTCTGCCATCAAGCCGGTTACCGCATGGCACACCGTCAAGCCACCCACACGGTTTCACCGGGCGTGTGCCTGAGAGATACTCTCCGACGTTCTGCAGCACTTTTGTGGCACTTTTGTGGCACTTCTGCTGCCAAGCCAACCACCATATCCCATACTGTCAAGTTCTCCACATGCTGCCACCAGGTGCGTGTTTTCATAACATAAATTTTGCTAATTACATATCAGCATTCACCCTTTCTGAACAGCCTGGGCAAACTTTATTTTACATATAGGGTAACATCCGATGTCGCACGGGTTCGTGATGCTCTGCCCATGTCTGCGCCAAAGTGTCAAGCCGACTAGACATGTCAAACGTGTTGTCAGCAAGCACCGATACTCCATATCGAGTTAGAGCGAGCGCAGATTCTTGTTTAAGGAGTGCCTCTACCTGCCGGTCGATGGCAGCTCTTTCGTTTAGAAGGTCTCCCAAAGAACGAGCCCAAATCAGCGCATAGAATTACAAATGGAACGCTTGCAGGCTCACTTTGTTCCTCGCTCTCGAGTGGTCCGAGCCTGCTTCCAACCATATTGAAGGTACCGATGCTAAGGAGCTGAGAGCGAATCATAAGTGCAATCGTTGGGTACTCGATGTGTGTGCATTCCCGACAAAACCCTTCGAATAGGCCAACAGGGCAAGAAGCCAGCGCCAGCCGCTCGACCCATGGAGCTCCGAAGCTGCGCCGCCCGTCTTATATTCAGCAACTTTCCGACAGCAAGTTGGGTTTATAACGTGCGGAAGCTCAATCACTGTTACGAGTATTCGTGGTAGAAGCATCCGTTAGACATTTGGTACATGCATAGGGAAGACCGCATACCTGTTGATTCACGCCTGCACTCCACTTCTATTAGTGTTGATTTGCTTCAGCTTTGCGTTGTATGCTTGTCCCTTCTTCATGGCATTGTATGCGTACTGCTTGTGACATATCTGATTATTGTACTTGGGTTCTGCAAAATTAAACCAAGTCAGCACTTGGAACGTGAGCAGTTGAAGTAAATGCTGAGAAGTTGAAATGTCAGAGCCGAACGCCAACAAATCAGTGGCAACTCAGGAGCGCTCACATACGATAGAAACTCGAGAGCAAACCACCCAGTACAGCTCATTGCCATCGCTGATTGGATCTCCATTCAACAAAACAAAGACACAAACATGGAACATGCATATATGCGTGTATGCTGATCTGTCAGGAAACAATTTTGCAATGGGTGGTGCACGTGCCAGACGCCGCTTACCGCATATTAGTCATGTTTCACTTTTAAAATCAACGTGCACCAGCGTTTCTGCTTGACCGACCTGTTGACTAAACTGTCTAGCAATGGAGTCCGACAGCGACCAGTCCATGACCGACTGGATGGAAAATGGGGGTGAGGAAATAGAAGAAGAGTTTATCAATGTTGATGAGCTCACGTAAGCAGCTCTTTTTTGTGCTGTATGATTGTTTAACGTGTTTTGCAGCGTCGGCGTTGACATGCTGATAGAGGAGCACTTGGAGGAGTTGGAACAGCTATCGTACGTAGTTTAAGCAGTGCATTTCATGATTCGCTTTACCTCTGATACAGTAGCGCTGGACCTCCGGAACAAACGGCCAGCGAAGAACCATCTGAACCGTCGCACAACTCTGGCAAAAAAGATCAGCAGTTCTACACTCACTGGGACTACAAGCAGATAGCACTCGATATCTCTGAGCTGCCCGAACAAGATGTTAACTCAAGAAATACAGCTGTGCGAAGGATACTTCGGGCTATCAACACGCTTGAGCAACAGTACGTAACAATCTTCAATATTCAAAGCCCTAACGATCTATGTCTTTCTAGAAAGTATTGGTGGGCCATGTGCGAACCAAAGCTGGCGAAAGATGAGGCGATTGCAAGGGAGGTTCTTGGTCAACCTCCCACGAGCGAGTGAGTGGCTGCTCTGCTAATGTTAGACTTGATCCATTGACTAGATATAAGGGATACTCCTAACCTCTCTCGAAGGGAAAGTAGGAAGGCACAGCAGGAAGCAAGAAATGTGCAAGATACACAAAAGCCTAAGTAATCGGCTTATTCAACCCCAAAAAGGTGACTTCGCTCATTTGCTCTTCAGGGGACGTAGCAAACGTCGAAACCGAAAACGGGAGTTTATCAACAGCATGGTTACCATGGACCGCAGTATTCTTGAGGCACACAAGCGAATATGTAGGATATGTTCTATTGCCACATTATGCCCTGCTGATACGTTTATGCAGATAAGGCGGATGGAATGTATGTTGAGCGATTCGAAGCCAACAGGTTTATCGAGGAGTTAGAGAAGCCACGAACGTCAAAAGGCACTCACTGGTCATCAACCAAGGTTGCGGAACATCTTGGGTATATTGTTCGACCAGAGGACAAGATTACAACCATGAAGGACGAGTCGTTCATTATCCAGGACTTGCACGGGGTGCCTGTTGTATTCAACCTGGTGGGGGCCTTCAGCCCAGAAAGCACAAAGGTATGCCCTTTCATTATCTTCAATCCTATACCCTTCATGAGTTTGTAGACATACACCAACTTGATATTGGAGCTGTGCAAAAGCGTTAAGCTTAGCACTAAACAGGCAGACAAGAATGGTCAAGGGTCCGGATATTGTATACGAAAAGGCTACTATGCAGGCTGTATCAACATGGCGTACGCATGGGTAGCCCTGCTTAAAAAGGTCAGCATCGATTAGCTCTTCTAGAAATTTCTCAAAGTTCTGTTAGAAATCCAAACAAGACCCATCAGCTGGCATTGTCAATGGGTGCCAAACGTCTGTTACAAAGAGCATTTTGTCGTTTTCAAGCATTCAACACCACTTGAAGAAATCAAGGTTCATGTCAACACTTGTCAACTACGCACTTTATCGTTGCCACCCCGCTTCTTTTCACGCATACGTCGCTTGCTCCAGCAGGATTCGCCAGCGTTTACCTGCAGCAGCAGCCGTGGCTACACACGATCCATCAGTGTCTAGTGGTGTGTAGCGTATCAACAACAGACTTCAAATCTCACGCTTGATTCACAGGAAAATCCATCATTATCAACAGAAGCACCCGACTTCATTTTGCCAACAAGGAGGATCCTCGCAGCTGGTCTCCACTTGTCGTCATGGGAGACTGTGAAACTGGGATGCTTCGATTGCCTCGCTTAGGAGTCCAATTTTCGTACAAGCCAGGCCAGCTCGTCCTCTTGAGGGGTAGAATTATCGATCATGAGGTGGTGGAATGGAAGGGTGAGGGTAACCATATTTGCGTGGCACACTTTAACCACATGGATGAGTGGAAATCTGTTAATGTGTCACCGCCATTGTAGCTTGTTGGTTTTCTCAGAGTTACGATTACCAATTACCAGTACCCTCACTTAAAACATCACATCTGTCATGGCTGAATCTATTCAAGGTGCCACCCATGTGCCTAAATATGTAACAAATGGGACGAGACCAGCGCGAGGGCGGATAATACGGGCATCATTATCGCCTATACATAATTCCATCAACTCTGAGCCGGAACACAACGCCACCCCCGATCGAACCGAGGTCAGGCCAGTCTAAGCCAAGGCGCACACCTCGGTTGGCCAGAGCATGCTGCCGGCTCACTTGGCCGAAGAGTGCCTGAGTGTCGTCTGCAGATGGGAGGGCGTCGGTGCTGGGAGCGTCGAAATTGGCAGGTGGAGTCGCGTCGGCGTTGGCCCCCGGACCGAGCATCGACGACGGCGAGACAGCCCTCGGCGCGGGGACAGCAGACTCTGCGCCTCGCGAGGGGTTATCGGACTGAGCGTCGCATTTGAAGGCAGTCAACTAGCCGGCATGGCAAACGTCGTTGTCATGGGCGAGCCAAATGAAACCGGCGCAAACGCTGTCGTGGGCAAGACGCCAGGCGGTAGGGCAGATCGTCGATCACGTTCGGCTCAACCAAATCGTCTGGGGCTCCGGAGCGCCATTGTGCTCCTGATTATAAATGAGCGCTCATGAGCGCGGTGAGCACCGTGCTCCTTTGTCTCCTGAACGTTCGTTTATAATTAGGAGCACGCACGAGCAAACGCCTGGCTACCAAGGCCTCCGGAGCTCTTGTGGATTTTGCCGACGGGCGTCGAGATTGTCCCGGAAGAAGCGGATGATCAAACGGGACGACGTTTTCCTGCTGAAGGTCATTGATCGAGCTAGTGGCTTTGAAAACATTGAATCCATCGAGATGGTTCGGGCACGTTGTGAGCCTGAGCCTGAGGAGAGAGTTTGATTGTGGCTGGAAGAATTTCAGAAGTTGGACGCTTGGGTCGGATTCGTACCTTCGTTGAAGCGAGTTCATATTTATGGCGTCGACTTACGGTGAATGGAAGGTTCATGATGGATGTTTTGTTGCTATTCGGCTTTGCGTTTATGCGTCAATACGTTTGACGGTTATCTTTCTTGGCGAGTCACCCCGATACCGAACCCGCCAAACAGATCACACAAGCTTCAAAGCGACCAGCGGCCGACTTCTACTTTTGACTCCGAACGATAAATTACCTTGGCCACGGCGAGTCACCCACTCAATAAGTAGAGCCGGACCGCTCGGGGACTATGAATAATTTGACTTGCTCTTCAACCATACCCTAACTCAAGCACATGGATGGTGATCGCTATCGTAGTTGCGTGTGAGACTAAGCATAGTGCTGCGGTGGTCAATTTTCGTCCATCGGACTCGAGAGCTTTATTGGAAGGGGTTGTGGGTCGTCCAGAAGCGTTGTATTGCCGTTACGAGAAGTTTGATTGTTACATGTTAGAATAGGGACATGAGCACTAATTCAGATTGGCACTCGTCGCTTTCGTGTGCGTTTGAGGACTGAATGCATCATGCGAAGGACGCTATTCATGCGCCCAAATATCTCGGTCCTTGGACTCACGATTTCAGCTTCGGCTGCTTTTCCTTACGAATTGCGCACCCTGAAACACCCCTCACGTAGCTGCTGCTGTTCCTGAA
>WSLM01000358.1:0-19084 GCA_019677335.1 Ceratobasidium sp. UAMH 11750 | reverse complement strand
AACGAGAACCCGCGTTCACGCGTCGGGGACAATGGCCCGTTGGCAATCGGGCGTAAATTGGGCGGCAAGGGGAGGAGGCGAGTCATCGCCTCTTCGTATTCAAGCATCAAGCCTTCGTGACTGGCAGACGCATTTAGCGCGCAAAACGAGGGGGAGGGACACGGATTTCAAACTGATAAGGGCGGTGGCTAACCTTGTGAAGAAATCGACCTCGCCCAGCACACCACGTCCGCCGCCCGACTCGAATCCTCCGGCGGCACTCTCGTTTGCGCCGACCGTGCGACAAAAGTCTAGTGCGTCGGACAAGCCTTCCGAGATTCTCTCAAATTCATCTCTACAAATGACGATGGTTATCAGGCGCTCGTAGACACTGGATGGGCAGGACTGACCTGAGCGTTTGGCTACGAACGTGGCCCAAGGACCAATCTCGGGGATGGCTGAGAGACGCAAAGCCGCTCGTAAGCAGGGACCGAAGGTAACAATGCGTAGCGGCCGAATGAAAGTAGGCGCGCTCGAGACGCTGAGGACATGGCTTGCGATCGTACGGAGAAAGCCCGTTTACATTGTCCCCACTGACAATAAGATCGAGTCAAAAATTGAAGAAATTTTGCCGCAGACATGCGAGAGCTACGCACCGAAAGCTAGGCACCTCCTTTACACACTTGCCACCCTGCCCATCGTCCAGCTCAACCTTCTCGGTTCCGCTCGACCTCGGCTTGGCGTACTGCCCCGCGATGCGCCCAATACGCACCACGGGGAGCCGCATACCCCAGATCATGATGAGCGAAAAGGATAAGATCAGGCCGAGCTTGTGGCGGATGTTTCCCTAGCGGGGAGTCGGACTTGTAAGCCGTTTTACTTGGCCGAGCAAGGTAAAACGACCGTACCTCGGTACATGCTTCGAAACTCTCTGCACAGTCACCAGCGTGCAGCAAGAAAGCTTGATTGTTTTGGACTAGGCTGAGTTGGTGGCGCAGGCGCTCAATCTGAGAATTTTTTAGAGTTGTGGTGCAGGTCGACAACCAAAGGCTTACCTCGGACGGAGACACGAGCGGGGGCAGCTTCCTGATACGCGCTGTCACTCTGCAAACTCAAAATGTAAGCATGAACAAGGGGCAACAAGGTCAACACGCACTCGTCCAACTCGGCTTTGTTTTCGTACTTTACGTCCTGTAACAGATGATTTGTGAGCCGGGCCCGACATCCAGGCCACTTCGACTCACCTGCGCAACCGGTTTCGTGCGCCAAGACGACGGAGACCACGACGAATGCATATTTCAAGCAAAGGGGGTGGGTAACCTGGGTAATTTGCTCGAGTTATAGCCAAGATATAGGCCGAAGGAGACATGATCAATGCGGCGCTTCCCATGGTCCTCCTGTATGCTCTGGTCGAGACAGGCACTATTGTTTCGCTGAATTTCGCTAGACTGTCGATTTCGCCAATTGTTCACAACTCTAACTATTCACAAGTTGGACTAGTCATCAATAAACGCGTACAAATTAATTCAGTCATGCATACTGCTGGGGTACATTCAGAGTAACAATAGGGATATCCAGGTACGGCCATGCCAAAGCCCAAGACCATGAAGGAAAATGTGGGTAAAGAAACAGGTAGAGTGGAGAGCAGCTAGCACATTACATGTCATAAATCAAACAGAAAGATCCATGTTAACAAAGATACACGCTCGCCACGACTCACTCGGCGGCCTTCCACCCTACAAACGCCCGCATACAACGCATTAGACCAGGCGGGCGATGCGCACTGGCCGGATCAGCCTGGTCCAGTGCAATCGCTTGCGCATAGTTCTCTTCAAAGACCCGCTGATCGGCCGTGCGCATAAAGTCCGACTCTGGTGGGCCCCAACCCAGCTTTTGGCGGAGGGTGGTGCTTAGACCAATTCGATCTTGCATGTCGCTGTTACGCGTGTGAGCTATCGACTTGACTAGAGCTTGAGGAGGACTCACGTTTGGTACTGCCTGATCAAAGCATCATAGTCCCTCCGCTCAAAGTTAGGCTCCTGCTCCTTCAGATGCTCCCACATCGCTTCCTTGCACGCCACGATATCCGACGCTGCGCAACTCAGATACATCGGCAGCTCCGCCAAATCGATTTGAAACCTGGGCGCGGGCATCATCGGGATCCCATGAGTCCTAGTCACGCTGCCCATTCTCATAAAGTCAAACGTCAAATACTGTCCGATCTCGTCGTCACCCGGTTGCGGCTCTAGGCAAAGGCCCGATTGGTCCTGGTCCACACGTGTTTTAATCTGCTGGATGATTGCTTCGCTGCTAACGCGCGCGATCGCGACCACGTCGATTACTCGTGACCTGAGTGCTCCGTTGCGCGGGCGAGGCGGGAGGTTCATGTTGAACGGTGGCGACGAGATCACCCCGACAAAATGCTCCTGAATGAGCCTTGGGATTATGCTGAGGGGCTTCAAGTTGATCCAGCGCGCATGGTGCATAGATGCAAATAGCTCCTGTAGCCGCGTGTGCACCCGCGGGTCGTAGAACGAATAGTCCTGGGCCTGAACCGACTTGGATACGCGTTCAGCCGAGTCTCCGGAGCCACGAGAGTCTTTGTTGGGAGCACTTGCGCTAGTGTCTGGGCTGGGAGCGGGGGCGGTTGAGCCTGGAACGACTAGAGTCGATCCAGGGCCGGTCATGGAGCCTGGCTGGAATGGTGTGGGGATGGTAGGCAGATACGAGAGACTCGTAGTACTATTCGTGCTCGCCGTGCTCGCCAGGCCATTCCGTCCTTCGACGGGCGACTCTAGTACAGACGAAAAAGAGGTCGAGGGGGAGCGTCGGTACTGGTCCGGTGGACGGATGACTGATGATCGTGTCCCAGAAGGGAGGGAAGAGGATGAGAGATAGGGCGGGGTCGGCAGCGAGCGGCTTGGGGACGGCGTAGGGTATGCTGCCAGTGGAGACTGGGCCGGTTTGGCCGAGATTTCAGTTGGGAAGATGAGATCTTCTTCAAGTTGCTACTCAATGACTTTCAATGAATGCACAGAGAAATGGATCCGGTGGCACTCACCTCGAATGCAGCACCTGGCTTCATCACACGAAGCATTTCCTGTCCCCCAATACTTAGTTTCAATACTACGATTAGCCAACCACCCTCACCTCGTACAACGCGTCCCACTTTGATTCAGGAACCCCCCTTGCGATCTTGCGACACCGCCTGTGATCACCACGCCATCAGCCTAGCCCCAACCTGATCTCCAAGCGCCAACTTACACAAAATCGAACTCTCCATCGTCAAATGGGAGTCGCTCCAAGCTGCAATACCCGAGTCAGTCCCCTTGGAATCATTCGCTCCAACTCTTCACAACTCACAAATTCCCATGCACCCATCGGATCCGTTCATTCAGCCCAAGGTCCGAGTGCTTAGTCCCGATGGTCCCGCCAGCCCTGCTCGTCACACGTTCAAGGCTCGGTTGGATGGGCACGAGGTCGAAACCTGGGGAAAGAAGAAAGACAAGTAAGACGACCGCACGTGTGCGAAGCAACCCCCATTGACACTCACCAACAAATCGCGTTTCGGGCCATTCGTGCGCAGCACGGATGATCCAGTGCCCCGTGCCACAGCCCATGTCAAGTCTACAAGCGGGGTGAGGAGCGATACAAATGGAAGACTAGGTGCTTACACTTTTGCGGGGGGTTCTTTGAACGCATGGTAGCTCACAGTACCGATCACACGCCTAGATAGTTCGGTGTCAAGAACATGACTGTGCAAAATAATTTGTTAGCACGCCATTTCACCACGCTTATATAGGTTGCTTTGCACAAAGCTACTTACTGATTCAGTACCCTAGGTGCGTACGACAGTGGATATGGCGCTTCAGCTGCAGAATACGCATGACACTTTTCCTTTCCAGGTCCCTTGAGCGCAAAGTGTTTGGCATGCCGCGCCCGTTCCTCCCGTTCCCGCTGTGCCTCCTCCCTTCGTCGCCGATCGGCATCCTCGCGCGCCTGCGTCCTGGCTGCAAGGTCCGACTCGAGCATAGAGAATCCGGCTGTGGGAGTAGCAGCGAGCTCGTTATCTTGCTTTGCACTCGGGTTGGACTGGGAACTAGACCCTGCCCGGTCATTTCGCGTCAAGGACGGTGTAGTCGGCGCGTCTGCGTCGACATCCGAGTCATCCGCCAACGCGCTCTCGCCGGATTTCTTGGACCACGTCGATTGCACGCCTGGTGAAACCGGTACCGGCGATAACCTAGAGCTATTCGAGGAGAGTAGCGCCGGCCGCAACTCGATATACTGCGGGTGACCGTCGGAAAACTGGGGCGATGGGGGCACCTCGTCGATCTCGCGCAGGTTAAACGAAAGAGGCGGCACGGGACGCGTAAACTCGGAGCTCGCACGCATACGCATGCCTCTCGATCGGCCACCTGCCGCGGCATTTCGCCGCTCATCATCGGTCCAACCAAGGTCCACGTCTCTTGGGCCTCGCTGAGTCGAAGGTTTCGACACGACTGAGCCCGCCGAGCCTGGCCTGCGTGTTATTGTTCGGATCGGGAGGGGTCGGCTACCATCGGTCATCGTCGCAGGCGCCGTGCCAGGCACGGGACCTGGTCCCGATGCGGTGGCGTCGTCACGAATCGACCCGGGCCGCAGACGCGAGAGCCGGAGGGCAGAACGAACCTTGCGCGGGTGTGCGTCGCCAAACGCGAGTGGAGGAGATCGCGGCAGGGAGTTTGCCAAATGCGTTGTGCCCGGAGGATGTGATTCGACCGAATTTGGGCTAGCGACACATTCGGGACTCGTAGGATGGGTGGTATCGGGGCTAGTGACTCGGCGACGGGAGGGTGCAAAAGCGTGTCCGTGGTGCAAGGGTGGTCGAGATGGGTCGATGGACTCGGGGCGTGGCTCGAGCTGCACGGGACTCTCGAGCACGTTTGCGAGCATGGTCGAGGAGCGGGTAGGCGGCTGGCGATGGCTGGGAGGATCGCTATGTTTAGCCGTGGAAGTAAATGGCCCAAATGACAACGACTGAAAAATCGACTCGCCAAACGACGAAGCCGAGGTCGTCAGCGTGTGCTGGGGCGGGGTGCTCTGAGAGCGGGTATTGCTCCGGGAGAGGAGGGTCGGAGTGAGTGGCTGGGGGATGGATGGGGGTGGGGGAGAGCGGTCAAACGTGGACTGCCTGCGCAGTTTAGCGGGGGGCGCGCGGGTCGCGGGATTTGACGCGCGAGGCGAAGTTGATTGGGTGGCAGGGATGACCATGTCAGCACACGACCGACTTGGACACTCCGGCCGCCGTCAAGCTGGTGCCCACCGACGCTGTGCTGTGCCAGTCTGCCGTTGCCAGTCGCCTCTGCAACCAAAATTGCGTGTGATCCGACGGGATACGGACAGGTCGAGCAGCGGGGGAGCTTCGCAAATCAAGTCCGGCAACTTCCACCAGTGTCAAATTGTGCGTTTGGCGCCGGATCGGTGCCGGTCGCTGGCGGATGGCTCGTCGTCGCGGTCGAGAGGTGTCGACGGGCCCGATCGGTTGCGCACTGGCCCATCAGCAACCGCACGTGGACCGCTCCTATCGGTTTTATGTAAATCGACTCGGTAATCCAATGTGCAATGCCGGGCCAGACTCCGACGGCAATACGGGCAACGCCCTGAGTATAATGTCCTATACAACCATCTCCGACTCGTGCTGAAATGAAAGCCCTTGTCAAAATCTTGAACGCCTTGCTTTCAAACGGCGACTCCACCGCAGACCGACACGAGTTGTTCCGAGCGAACATGCCCACGTGGATCGGGATGCTGAAAACTGGAGCCGTGTCGGCCCCGTGGAGCTATCGCCGTACGGGGATCGCCTGGTGCCCCCTTCGCGTCGAACAAGACTGAAACTCGCGCACCTTTCCATCGATAACTTGGTTATTCTACCGGTGGCGCACTAACGCTAGCATATACCACTCATGTTTCAGCTGCACTCGAGAGGCTATTGGCGTGAAATTACAGTATAGCGCCTCGAGACCAAATTACATCGATATCCACCCATCACTCCATAGCCTACGTTCCCTTGTCGTCGTTAAGCTCTGGCCACAATAGTTTTCAAACGTGGACAATGAATTCATCAATAAAAGTCGTGTGAAACATTCAAGCACGCATACAATCTGTATACAGATAACCTCGGGCGAGAAGACGCACTAGCCTCGACAACGCATGCATCCTCAATCAAATGCCACACCAGAGGCGCATAGATTCACCAACACGTGTCTGCCTGCCCGCGCTCGTCAAGGTACAACTCGGAGCAGACGTTCATCGGCGTGCGAGACCTGACGCTTCGGGCGGAACTTGCACTGGATCAAGAAAGTTGGCGTCTATCCTTGTCTGACGTCGATGGCGAAATCGTCGTGCACGCCATCCAACTGAATTGTCGAGCCCTGTGCACATCATAGACTATCGAGCTTATCCAGGGGCGTCCGGCAGGCAATACACGAGTCGACTCGAACGTTGCCGTCTATGGAAACAAACGCACCTTCGTTGCCCATGATGTCGACGGCCGCCGATTGTCTCGGAGTAGAGGACAGCTATCAAAATGTGAAATCTCGCATAGACTCCAAATGTGACGATGATTTTCAGAAAGTGCCCGCCTAATCAACGGTCAGAATGGCAAAATTTCAAGTCCGGTGTCGCATTATTGTAGAGGGGGAGGGTCCTTCTGTTCTACGGCAGAGCGAAAATTCACATACCTTTCTGCGTGGATTATGGGGCAGGGCTCGGGGACTATATGCGTTATCCAGTCAGAGATTGCCATCGCCAGAGTCGGACGAGTGGTAGCGGGCATTCAAGCGGTTACCTGGTCAGGAGAAGGGCGCGGGGGTCACAAGCACGGCGCACAGTGAGTTGTCAATAAGAGCCAAGTCATGCTTCAGAACCAGGTGGTATTGGGCACGGACGAGTGTATCAACGTATCTGGGCACTAGGAATCACTTGGCATGGTGCTGGCATAGCATATAGCCTTCAAACAAAGAGCGATAGGGGAAGACGCATATCAGCAAATGACAACAACCCAGTAGCACTCGAGATACAAGACTCACGGGGTCAAGAGGGGCAGAGCAAGCCTACTTAAAGCAGACCACCGCCTTCGCTGCATACCCATATTCAGCCAGTACCGACTCTGCCAACGTCACCAACGGACCGAACCCGGGTCGGACAACGAATCGACAAGTGCGGGGAGAGGAGAGGGGGAAAGTAGAGGGGACACAGCACACACCGTCACCCGTCCACCCAAGCCCCTTTCCCCACACAGGCCAAACTCTCAAACAAGAGAAAAGGGGGCTCCTCGTGCCCGAAATGAGCGAAGACGTGCACCCCTGCCCCTATCTCAATAACAAGCCGAGACCACCCCTGATTTTGCCTAGAACGAGCCCATTCATTAAACCAGACGAGCGCGGGCAGGGATCTAGCCCCCGTGTGAAAACGTGCCTCCGGTCGAGGAAGCGAGAGACGAGTGTGAGAGACGCCACGCTGCGGATGGGGATGGGCCAGGGACGAGGTCGATTGTTCGGGATGGGAGAGAGTCGAGACGATGGGGATGGTTCTGTGAATGCGCGTGTGTGGAGAAGATCAGGCTGGTGGGAGGGGCTAGGGGCAGCTTCGTTCGGACCGCACTCTGGATGTGCATACATTGGGTGAAAATCACGACCGACGGACATTTGTCACGCTGTCGAAAGGCTAAGTTTGCCCCTGGGCATTCAGTTCTCCTCGGAGCAAGCAGGTATGAGCGCATACCGGGTTCACGCTGTAATGAAATCACCGCCCGAGTCCTGTGAATGCGGGGTTAGGTGTTGAATCTGATGTCAGCGAGAATAGGCAAAAGGTACCGCACAACGTGCAGCGAGCGCAACCCCCGAAAACAGCGTTTTGGGCATCTTCTTTCATTTTGAGGGTACATATCGGAGCGAGCGCCGTGTATGATGGCATGGCTCGTCGAGATCGCGCATTGAATCGTGCAGGACGAGCATGGCGAGCCTAGACCGATGGACGCTAGAATGTGATAGATCGTCGAGACGAGATTGGGGGATCGGGACTAGGGCCCATACGCAGACATCGAGTACGGTGGCGAGTGTGGAGCAGATTGCCTCGGATACACTTGGACGCTTGTGTCTTGGTCGCGCTCGTCGGCCAGCAGGAAAATAAGCGCCGGGCATCCAGGGTCCTGTACTGCCACCCGCCTCGATTTTTGACTTGCACAAATTTCTTGAGAACATGGCAAGTACTCGTCTCACACTCTATGACACGTCCTGACCGCAGGGCAGATTCGTAGGCAAGCCCGGGAGAGGCGCGAGTACATTTACCGCAAGGCACAAGAGGCGCAGGAGCGACAGACGTACGAGAGGAAACAAAAGTTGAAGGATGCGCTTGCGTCGGGAAAGCCGCTCCCGACTGAGCTGAGAAGGGATGCGACGGAGCTCGGAAAGACGCTGACGATGGACGAGTCGCAGGCTGGTATGTTGGATGTGGTGTCTTTGACAAAGACTAAGAAACTACAGAGCCGTCGACACACATCGATGACGAGTATGCACGGGCTGGGATAATGGACCCCAAGATTGTGATTACGACCTCGCGCGACCCGAGCTCAAAGCTGTTGCAGTTTGCCAAGGTGCGTGCTTGCAGACGCTATGACGCGGTTTAAACGGAATTCAATAGGAAATGCGCCTGGTGTTTCCCAATTCGCACCGAATTAACCGGGGGACATACGTGGTGAAAGAACTGGCGGACGCATGTCGGGCGAATGATGTCACGGATTTGGTTGTTTTGCACGAGCACCGTGGGGTACCAGGTACAGTTTAATTCGAGTGCCTGGGCCGCGTACTGACCGGGCGGCAGATACGCTGATTGTCTCTCACTTTCCGCATGGCCCAACGCTATACTTTTCGCTGCACAATGTCGGGCTGCGGCACGACATTGCGTCGTACAGCCAGTCGACGGTGTCGGAGCAGTACCCACATCTGATCTTCGAGGGGTTCAGCTCACAGCTGGGGCGACGGGTGATGGACGCGCTGCGGTACCTGTTTCCTGTGCCAAAGCCAGACGCGACACGGGTGATGACGTTTGCGAACGAAAATGATTTTATTTCATTTAGGTGTGTGGCATGGGCTGGACCAGGGCTCGACTGACAGACGGACAGACACCACGTATTCGCGAAAACGTCGCACAAGGAGGTGCAGCTTGCAGAGGTGGGGCCGAGGTTCGAGATGAAACGTGAGTGCGGGCGTAACGCTTGGACGCTAGGCTGACGTGGAGCAGCGTACGAAATCCGGCAAGGGACGATTGAGCAGGCGACGGCGGACAAGGAGTGGGTGCTGTCGCACTATACGCGGACGGCCAAGAAGCGGCGGCAGCTGTAGCGCCCTTTGTTTGTGTCACGTGTTGTATGTATGCGGCAATCTCCGTGCGAGACCCGGGTGCCGGGAATGGGATGATGGAGCCCCTGTGTGTCCATGTGAAAGGATCAGTGGCAAATGGCGGAAGCAGCGGGGTGACATTTTTGGGGTGGGCCCAATGTGGCTTCTGTGGTGTGCACATCGTGTCGTAAGCAGCGCCCCTGATGCATTCGGAAGGTCACCTGTCGCATATGGAGCGAGCCCGTTGCCCACTCGCTCATTTCATTCAGTCGACCCAGTTGCCCCCGCCACCCCGGAAGTTGCGCGGCCGTCGTCAGCGCCAACGAGCATCGCAACCAAAGCTTGCACGGCAGCCCACCCGTTACGGCTGCTCCTGCCTTTCCGACGCGGTCCCTCGGCGGTCGAGGTGAGTGTGTTCGATACACGCGCATCGGGCCCTGGCGTCGTTCTAGACCGCGATTGGGCATTGCCCCTATCTCGCCGGCGCTCTGGCGCCCAACAGGGTGGCTGCGATGGTGATGTTTGCTTCCGGGCTGTGTCCGAAGCTGGATAGCTTTATGGGCGGCTTCACTCACGATATTTGCCTTGTCCCCCTCTGAATAGGAAAGACACTAGGTAGGACCCCTCCGATTGCAGCCCCGTGCGACTCGATCCCGCATTTACACCTGCCTGTTGCCCCATCGCGCCTGGATCTGGCCCGCTTTCTCGTGCTTTCGCCCGCCCTTCTTGCCTACATCTGGCCATTTCCTTTTTCTTTTCTCCGTCGTCTCCCCCGTTTGTCGCGCGTCTCACCTCCTGTTTAGGCCATCGCCCGCCCAGCGAGTCCGTTGGTACGCCACGACCGTGCCGCCACCACCCATCCCCCCATCGCCGCCCATCGTCGCGCTTCTGCCCTGTGCAACTTCCATACCGGGCCCGCCGTCGCCACCCACCTATCAAATTCATCCTCGATCAACTTTCCCCGCGTGATATTTTCGTTTCTGCATTTGTTGATCACCCACACTTGGTATGTACCTTGTCCCCCGTCCAGCATCTGCTCATTTCGTCGCAGAATGTCTGCCCCCTCGACCTACCCGCCCACCGCACCCGTGTCTACCGGTGCCCCTCCCAACATGGTCACTTCGCCCCGCTCCAAGCGCCCTCGCCCCCCTGATCTCCACACCGGCTCCGCGTCGGGCCTCCCTGCAGCTGGCGCGCCCGTCTCGAGCGGTCCCACCAGTGGAGGGTTCACCCCCGCCAGTGCGACTGGTGGCGGTGACGACGTCTTTCACCAAGAGGATGGCGAGGACGGTGAAGACGACGACGACGAGGAAGAAGGCCGTGGCCGCAAAGGTGTGTGATCCGCTTGTCCCTATCGCTCGCACTCATCCCCGCCTAGGCACGGAGAAAAAGGCTGGTCGTCGCAAGATCAAGATCGAGTTTATCCAGGACAAGAGTCGCAGACACATTACCTTTTCAAAAAGAAAGGCTGGTATTATGAAAAAGGTCAGTCTTAACCTCAGCTCTCCTGCCCCTCCTAACAGTCTTCTCAGGCATACGAATTGTCGACGCTCACGGGTACGCAAGTGCTGCTGCTCGTTGTATCCGAAACCGGTCTGGTCTATACGTTTACAACCGCAAAACTTCAACCCCTGGTCACCCAACCCGAGGGCAAGAACTTGATCCAAGCCTGCCTCAATGCTCCCAATGGCACACTCCCCGGTGGTGCCCCGGCTACGGGTCCCGGCATGCCACCGCCGCCTCCTGCCCCGCGTGGTCGCACCAACCTCAACATGAGCGTGCCCACCAGCACCTCGCCCAATCACGATGCCGAGGGCGAGGACGACGGAGAGGGCAGCGCCGATAGCCCCAACATGGGATCTGCCAAGGGGCGTCGACGTCGTCGCACCAACAGCAGCAGCGGTGCCGTTCCCGCTAGTGGCATGACTCGACCAATTGGTAGTCCCTCCGAGAGCTTGTCTGCTACGTCTCCCACCTTGAGCATGCAACAGACACAAGGTATGTCGAGCATGTACCCCCAAATCGATTACTAAGACCGCGTAGGTGGTGTGTCGGGAGCTGCTCCGTACAATGCCCATCCCGCAGCTCACTCGCCAACGTTGCCACAGCAGCAGCACCATCACCCGCATCATTCGCACATGGCCGAGTCCGGCATGTACGGCGGCTACCGTGGCGAGGGTGGTGCTGCGGGCGCTGGAATGATGCCCGGTCATCACTATGGCCAATATGGTGCGATGAACACGGCTGGCATGGCTTCTGGCTTGAATACTGGCTCGGTTCCTGGCGGCGCTATCGGACAGGGTGCTGGGCAGCAACAACAGCCCCAGTCGCAGATGTGGATGCAGCAAAGCAATATGCAGCGTCGTTGAACGTGCTCGAACCCCTGGCGGCCTGAACAAAACGATTTCCGCCAAACTTGTATTTGTTGTGATGACGTATGAAGATCCCGTCTGCTCTTTTTGCCATCTTTATCCGCCTTGTTCTTGTTGATTAGTTTTTTCTTTGAAAGTATGCACGATTTCTCTGTTTCTCTTGATATTTGCCTCTCCTTGCATGCCGACCCCTTTGTCTGTGATTTCTACCTCGGCGGTATCCTTTCCTTTCTGGCTTTTTCATTTCGGAGGCGCTAGACTTGATATTCTGCCTTTTGGGCGTAGACCCCACGCGTCTTCTGTGTCTCTATGTTCCCGTTCCGTCCCTTTTTGGTCTGATTGGTATTTTGGCAGCTGTGCCCATCAACTGGGCGAATAACGATGTAGTATACACTATCCCTGTTGTACATCAGAGTTTTGTGAGCTCTCGCGTGCGAGTCACGTGTGTGTGTTTTTCTGTCTTGCACTATTTGCGCGACGCGTGATTCCATTTGGGGGTTCAATTTTTCCCCAACCGAGGAGAGTTCGGCATTCACACGTCTGCCGCGTTGGTGCCTGATAAATATTCCATTTGGAACCATCAACGCCTCGTGTAATGACGATCACCCGCTTACCCTGTGCGGTGTATTCCGCGTTGGGGCGTAAATCACCACGCCGTTGCCAAGTCGAGATATTGTTTTCACAATTCATTTTTATCCTTTGAAAGCCTCGACCATGTGTCGCGCCTGTTAGCGCTGTCGTGCTAAACTTCAACCTTGAGAGCCAGCGCGATTTTCGCTGTGTTAGACGCCAAAGAACCGTGCTCTGATGCCGCCACAGTGAGCCAAAACGGGGGCCGCGTGACAGGGCACTGCAATACTGGCTGATCCTCAGCGTCGCGCATCTCTGGCAGTTGTTTGGCGCGCATACACGCAAAAACCTGCTCCGTTTAAAGCGCATCCGATAGACAGTTTCCAGGATCTAATTCTAGGTCGGTGGCATCTGTCGATCTTCCCCGACACAGCATACAGCGTCCAGACCCAAGCCTTTGTAACATGACACACGTACAAAAATCTAATTGATTAGCGAGCGACAAGTAAACAAGACAGAAGAATACACCAATCGTGGGCGGGGACGTGTATAGTGCCGAATACGAATACGGAGTACATGAGCAGCAATAGTGCCTTTTATGGATACATGCAGCCATACTCGGCCATTGATGCACAAAGAGACATACTGAAACAAAAGGAACGAACGGGTGACACAACAGAGCTGTGGTATGCAATGCGAGAGCGAAAACAGAAAAAATCCCGACAAGCCTTGTGATCGTGTACGACAAGGGCGTAGAGGCTACAACAAAGAAAACAGTCCGGTCCAGAATTGGTGCCCCTTTTCATGGTTGTCGCTGCGAGTGTCCCCGGGGCGAGGGTTTTGACGGTTGAGGGGCCGACCCAAAAGTGCTGTGCATCCCTGGCCGAGACGGCAACACGTGTCTGGATGTCGAAGGAGCGGCCGCAGCTGCTTCCTGCTCCACTACACGATCCCACTCTTCGATTAGTTTTTGGCCAATGCTGGGCTCGACCTCGGTCCCGTCCCTGGAGACCTTGACCTCGCGGTCATTGTTCCATGGGTTGCGCAAGTGTCGTGTACGATGGAACGGTAGCTTCTCCGTCCGGATCCACTTGATCTTGAACGGTTTGCCCCATCCTTCGGTTTTTTCTTCTCCCGCGGCAGGCGCCACGCTCAAACTCGCTTCGACAGACGCAAGTGATTCCCGGATCGGCCTTGGCGGCTGGTCTCCAGATAGGTTGCGTGCACGTTCGAGCTCGTCGGTCGTCAGCGCCGTGTCCTTGTGCACGATCCCGTCGCCGTCGACGTGGCTCTCTTGCTGCTTGGATGGCCCCAACATCTCGCGTGCGGCGCGATATGGTGCGGTCATGTCGAGTTCGAACGGCTCGCTGCTTTTTGCGATGACCACAGCAGCCCTGCTAGGTCGAATGCGGTCGAATGATTCTGCCTCGTTTGCATCTCGGGCAGGGTTTGTCAGTTGCCTATGCGCTTCTCCCAGTTCGGGCGGCGCGGATACTAGACCGTCTGTCCGAGGAGGCTGGAGAGACGATGGGGATGCCGGAGTGCCGGCCGCAGCCTGGAGCTTGAGCGCTTCGCTTGGCGTGATCGGCGCAGGGCTCGCCGCAAACTTGTGTTCGCTTGGAGAGAAGATAGGCTGTGCTTGCAGGTGCTGAGCTTCGCCTGGTTGGGTCGCAGTGGTACTCGACTCCTCAGAGGGCGCGGCGCCTTCCGATTTTCGTTGAGCGGTGGGAGAACTGGGGGACCTTGGCGAGACGCGAGATTCCCAGTTTACTAATTGCTGGTTGTTGATTATAGGGCCTTCCATTCTGTATATATGTTAGTGATAACCCGTAATCCTAAAGTGAACAACAAACCTTGCGTATCCAAACCATTCGCCCGACTGGAGTGGCACATCGAGCAGCATATCAGCGACATTCGAGCGTCTTATTCACTGGTACGTACCTTGTTCGCCGAAAAGATTAAGAATACGTCCTTGCTTGTGCGGAATGCACGATCGAGCGTAGGCTCGTTGTGAGCTTGGGTAGCCCATAGACCCCGATCAACGCTAATATTGAGATCAAACTAAGTGGATATATGCGAAGCTAATATCAACGCCCAGGTAGCTGGCCCCTATCAAACTAATGCTTACCTGAGTTAGGGACTTGAGGATGAAGTAACGTTTGGGGAAGTTGCGAGCAAGCAAGCTAGAGTTGGTTGACGCTGAACCAGAATGATGAGCTGCCGTCGAATCGCGAAGTGCTGTTACTGTACCGGCCACGTCGGCAGGAAGCTTCTGGATATCGTCAGCAGGGGCGAGGACGGGCGGCGACGAGCCAGAGGAGGAGGCAGGCCCGAGATATGTTGATGGAGATGTGGCAGGGTCGTCCTGGCCGGCCTCGTCCTTTTTACCATCCTCACCCGCCCGGTGCTCCTGTTCCTGAATCCATCGTGCGTGCAGCCCTATGCCACGCTGTCCACCGACCCCCGCGCGGAGGTCATCGTCCTTGCGTCGAACGCGGCACACAAGCCGGGGGCATCGTGGGTCGTGGGGTCGAAGAGGCCGTCCGTTGAAGAACGACACAGCTCGCGAAAGATACACTTCCTCTTCGTAGTTGACAAACGCGCAATTGGAGCGAGAGATGAGGAACACGGACGAAACGCCATGGGAAGGTTCGGCGTTGGATCCACCCGTGGCTTCGGCGGGTCCGACCGGAGCGGGCGGCAACAACGTTCGCCCTGAGCCGGTAGCGGCGCTGGGCTCGCGAGCTGTCGTGTCTTGGTTGAAGAAAGTCCAGAGTTCGTCATGGGTAGCATCGCTCGGTACGTTCCCGACCCACATGACCCACTCAGAGCGTGCCACGGGCGGGTTCGGGTGCCATGGACGACGCGTCGTGGCAGGTGAAGTGACGCGAGAGCCAGTCCCGGCCGCCTTGCTAGTTGTAGATGCTCGACCACCCTTGGACGATGACAGGGGCCGAGTGGGAGAAAGTGCGCTGGGAGACGACGGGGCGACAGGTGACGTCAAGGATGGATGTTGCCCAGAAGTTGGCAAAGAAAGCGGCGGGGGATATCGACCGACCGAGGGCGGTGATGCCACACCAGGAGGCTGGAAACTCATGCCGCTAAAGGCCGCATACATCTGGCGAGGGGAGGAAGGAGAGAGCGCTGACGTTGAAGCAGTTGGAGACAATGCATGTGCGGTGGGCGAATGGACAGCAGGGTGAGGTGAGAAGCTAGGAATTGAGAGTTGCTGCATATGGGGGGAAGTAGAGTTTAGCAACGCTGGCTGAGACTGGTGCGGCGGTGGCTGCTGAGAGTTGCCAAAGCGCTGACCATACTGCGCTTGTGGCTGAGCCCCGTACCCAGTGGACCCGGATCCCGCAGGCATAAACCACCACATCCCCGAGCCTTGACCTTCGTCCGGTTGGCCTTGTTGAGGCAGGTATGGATGACCGTACGGCGCGTGGGCGTATGTCGTGGGCGCATACATGGGTGGTGCTGACACCATGCCATAGGGAGCAAAGTGCATCCCGTAGGCTGAGGTGGGCGAGGGGTACCCGCCGGCTGCTGGAGAGCCTTGATAAGCGTTGACTGGGGGAGAGCTTGGGTAACCGCCAGCGGCCGGAGAAGAGCTAGAGTAGCCAGCGCCCGGTGCGGGAAAACCAGAATACGTACCACCCATGGGCGACCCGTGGTACTGATTGTAGCCCGACGCGTTCTGGTAGGATGGATACGCGCCGTACGGCATGCTGGGACGATAGCTGGCATACGGATGGCCAGATCCGGGGTTGGGATATGTGTTCGTTTGAGCATTTTGCCCCCCAATAGATGTGCCACCAAAGCCAGAATGCCTGGGAGAGGACGCGCCGTAGGGGGAATTGGGGTTGTACGAAGGATATCCGCTTGGGTAGGCGGGTGCGTGTGGGTTGACGTTCGAGTTGGGGTGACCGGTGGTGTAGACAAGGGAGGCTGAGTCTGGAGCGTATCCAGAGGGCGGGTTTGATGCCCTATCCTGAGAAGTTGGATCAGAGGCGGTCTGCAAAAATTAAGCGTTTAGTACGCAACCAATCGAAGGATGGCGAATAAAGAGACTGTCGAGAAACCAAAGGAAATAGAAAATACAAGTCCCATAAACTATGATCTGAACAGGGGAGAAAGGCCACAGCCAATGGCGAAGAGCCAGGTGTTGGTAGGGAGTTTCGATAAAATGTGTACGTACGTTGGATGAAGCCAGACCACTAGGTGTGCCCCAGAGCGTTCCATCGATAGAGGAAGTGCGACCCGCGTCGGCCTCGGAGGTGGTGCCTGTTGATTTCGCCATTAATGGGCCGGTGGAAAATAGGACTGCGCCAGGTGCAGATAGGTCGACCTGCCAAATATCTTGGGGGAAGCGATCGGGAGGCGAAGGGATATTGGGTTTGGCAACGGGACTGAACAAGAGGGGTTTGGTAAGGCTGAGCTTGGACTCGGACGAATTCGATCGTGTCGAGAGCGCGGGTCGAGGTGCGATATTAAGTGGGGGCGAGACCTGGGGACGAGATTGAGGCCGCTCGGCAAGCGCGGCTTGGTTAAGCAAAGGGAAATGGTGACCTCCGATAGGGTCAGTGAGAGCCCGGGAGTCCGAGTGATGAGAACGATATCCCGACGGCGGCGAAGGATGAGAAGAATGCTTTTGTAGCAGGAACCCGGCTTGATTGGATGAACGCAAGATACGTTAATAGAGGAATGAATGGATGCGTGTGCATAGAGTTAGAATGGCATGACAATGCGAGATGACACGAGGCGGAACGAAACCGGAAACGCAATAGTGAAGGTGGTGGGGTCAACGAGAGCACAGGATGGGTGCCAAACGAGAGTGGAGAGCGAGCGAGGCGGTGAGCAGATAGTACGAGGGTCTGCAGTCGACTGGAGCAATGCGGTGTATTTGGCCCTGCGCTCGCTAGCCACAGAGCAATGATAGGAAACAGCTCCGTCGAGTGGTCCCAAAAAAGTGGTCTTGGGGTCACCCACCCCCAAACACCACACCACCACTTCGAACGCCGGATCCACCGGTCGTCTCCACCCACAAGCGCCCGGGCATGGTCTGGCACCGCCCAGGCATCATGCGGAAATTACAGATTCTTCGATGCCAGCTTCCAGCCGGCCGTAAGCGCCCAGTCCACGCTAGACTTACCGTGTGGAGCCTGATGATCACTTGCCGTTCCCGGCGGCCGTTTGTCGGGTTCCTGGATGGCCGTCGCTGTGGAGCCCGGTGAGCCGTCATCTGCCAAGCGAGGCTGGACAACGTTGCGCTACGGAATCGTGCTCCATAAAAATCGCGTCGTTGATGTCGTACCAGACGACTTACTGTCCAATCGGTGTCTCCTTCACGCATGGCCATGATATCCTATTCTTTTTGTTTGACAGTACAGGCTAGTTGTTGACTGGCCGCGCCGACCCAGCAAGGGAAAGCCGCCCGGAGAATGTGCACTTCCGGTGGTGTCGAAGACGATGTCGATAGAGTTGGCCAATCTGGCGCGGAAAGAAGGCTACGGCCAAGGTCAGCAAATATCCATCTGGCCAGACTCAGTTGGCAGACTTTCCTCTTGCGATGCCTCGCCACGTGCTCGACGATCCTGATTGTGATCCTATCGGACTTGGGTTCACCATCGTCTATTGAGTTGATATGGCCTCGCGGTACCGAAACCCGTGTAGATGCTCACCTAACCCAAGATGTCTCTTGTGTTTTTGCGGTTGGCACTGTCTGTGTTGGCACAACAACCTCAACTTGATAAGCTATTCCTCGACCGACGCACTCGGAATAAAATCCGGGGCGATACAACTCACTCTATTAAACGTGACTATGGTACAAGGTGAATGTTGTCTGTCACAATGGCAACGCCGTTAATTAGACTGTCAGATCTTCGAGGTAACGCAAAAAGAAACGTGCCTTCAAAACCATTCGCCTGGCGAGTCCACGGACATTCGGCGGTGTCAGATGTTCGTGATTTTCCGAGTTTCGTTAGAAACATTGCCATGGACACCTAATAACCGGGCCAGTACTCACCGTTCACAATATGTTAACACGCCGTTTCCTGTTTTACAAGGAAAATCGGCTGCAAATCGATTCTCAGATTGGTGCAACTGGGCCAACACCCGATTTTATTGCAGTAACGCAGAGCTAAGCGCGAACCGAGGTGTAGAAATGCGGGTTTAAAGGTGATCTGTAAGTCGTCTTTCATGCGCGGATGTGGTTTCTACTAACTTGTTTTCTCTCCCAAGCCTTGAGACTCCACCAATCGATGAACACGGCCAAATCCAGCAACAAGACAGATAAGTGAATGCACCACGTAGTGTTATAGACCGTGGCAGTTGAGAATTTAAGGGCGAGGGTGGTAGGCGGGGAGCACTGGAATCGAGCTCGCGTGGCCGAGGAACTGGGCTCGCGGAGTGCGGAACGGCGCGTCCGGCACGGGAATGATGTCATCCGACAGTCACGTGCTTGATAACCGCGAATAAATTGCCCTTGTCCCACTTTCTCCAAATAGTGGTTTGTCGCCCAAAGCGGTGTGCAGTTGAATGTCGGGTGGCGACGTGGCAAGAACTGTCCCTCTTGAATATATGCGCATGAATTTGACGCTATCTCCGATATTACTGTAAGCTAATTTGTAGATGGGGTCGATCAGGGATTAGCCCGGCGGGCGGGCATAAATCCTCAGCTTGCAGCTACGCCGACGAAATCTTCGTATACTGTAGGCGTCACAATTCTAACCACCGGCCGCGCCGCGATTCTCCGTGGTTGTGGTTAAAATCTATGCGTGCCGC